>JAHWFP010178605.1:19742-34294 GCA_023313725.1 Lithobius niger | reverse complement strand
CCCCCCCCCCCCCCCCCCCCCCCGCCTCAGATAAGAAAATTTTGATTTATCCCACTGCTGTCCGTCACAAGTTTTGTTTTGTACAGTTTCGCTGGACATTTTTGCAATGTAACTGGGATCCACCGACAAAAAAAAAAAAACTAGCCAATAAAATGGGCCAAATCAGCTTTCAATTTTGCTATCTACGCAAATTTATGTGAAGTTGGTGGGGGACAGGAAGAAGCTTCCACTCCCCAGTCGGTACGGCTCTTCTAATAAATCAAGAGAAACTTAGTTGCACTTTATGGTTAAGAAATATAGAAATAGCCTAAAAATTGTAATCGAATTATAGCATAGTTTTTGTTAAATTTAAGTAAAAGGTTAATTCCCGAAAACCGCGGGCCATTCGGAAACAATGCACAAGGGCGCGCAGCACCCGCTGGCGATTGTTTCCTCCGAATGGCCCAAGGATGAGGCTGAATATCCCGATCGCGACAACAATTAAACAGCGTATTCCTTGACAATGTCATTGCTCGTGCAACAATGTCTATCGCGCCGTTCCAAAAAGTCTATTGTAAAAGTCTCTCTTAAAATTTGTTAAGAGAAGTTGTTTGAAAGGATTAGTCGTCGTCGAGTTTTCGTTGCATGAACGGTGATGGGGCATTCGAAATCGAGCAACAATGCATAAACAATGTCTGCTTACACGAAGTCCCAAGAGTTCTACTGTTACAATACTGTGATGGGGCAATATCTCATTTCCAACAACTTTGCTCTGGAAACATCAATTTTAAATAGAAGTTGTCTGAAGGGGCTGTTCGTCGGTGAGTTTTTGCTGCTTGAACGGTGATGGGGAACTCCGGAATCAAGCCAAAATCAAATTACATTGTGCTGCAAAGTAAAGCTAATAGTTACGCACACGCCACCACCTAGTGTAGCCTAGTAGGCTAGCTGTAATACGCCCGTATTAATGGTAGGTCTATCCTGAAGGGGGAAAGTCGCCTCTGGCAATATACTTACAATTTTAAATAAAAATAAAAATATATAAACATTAATATAAATCCGCCTCTGCCAATGAGCCCGTGACGCCAATTTAGCTAGTAGTAGGCTAGCTGTAATGTATTGACTGGTAGCAGCGTAACTAACGGGTGAAGCGTTGGGGGGGGGGGGGGCGGCCGCGGGAATTGAGGAAAGTGCCTTCCAAGAACGATGCACGTAAAGAACCGCGAAAAAAATTTTACGCATACAAATGCTCGCACCAATCATAGTTCTATCGTATGCCTGTCAATATAGTTTCATTTTTTGATACTGATAGTAACGAAGATGTGCCTGTATTTACCACTGTCAAGTTGAGCAGTAGCACTACAGCTACAACGATATTTCTAAGTAGTTATTGGCCAGCAGTTTTCAAAAAAGCATTGTTAGACCATTGTTGCTTCCAGGCCAATAACTCGGAAAGCGGGTATTCATTATTATTTTATCTTTTAGTTAATATCATTATTATTACTTTATTTGCTAGAACGATTTAATACTTTCCGTCTAGCTTTTCATTCAATAGCGATAAGAGTAAATTGCAGGGGACCGTTTTTACCGTCCTAGTGAAATAAGCTTGTGGAATAAAAAATATCCTCTTTTCCCCCCTCCCCCCAACCAAAAAAAATTGGATAATTTTTTTGTTCTTCGTGGTGTTGTTTTTGTAGGGTTCGTTGGTTCAGTTGCCTTGGCTCGACTTTCATCTGAGGAAAGCTAAGCAGTTTCACCAGGAAACGTATTCTTTCATAGGCTTATTTTAGCAGGAGTTTTAGCCATGTAGAAAGAGAACAAACCTCTTGGCTAGGGGATGTGCGAAAAGCATCCGAAGCAATGTGTTGCACACGAGTTTACTCTGCGACACAGATTTTCACCTTCTAATTTCGTTGCCAGTGTATCCTAGGGTACGCTTTGGAATGTGATGAGCGTATCCATCTTTTACCTGTGGGGCTTAAAGGGGCAGAAACTGGATCACCTGTTGTTCGTTCCGGAGAGCCGCGGGGGGTGGGGGGGTTCGCTCCAGAAAAAAAAACGATGGAAAATAAGCCGATGGAAGAAATTCTCGGAAAAAAGCTGAAGGAAAAAACACGCTGAAAAATGCCGCGGAAAAAAGCCATAAAAAAGGCGATGGAGGAACATAAAAAATATTGCTTAAATGTAGTTACAGTATGTGGTATTCATCATTCACTCATCAGCAGCAGTGTTGCTGGTTCAAGGTTAACTTAATTACTTTCGGAATGGTGATTTCCCGTTTCGCATGCAATAAAACGGATTAAATTAAATTTTTCTGCGAAACGGGAATTCCAGTTTTTTTTAATCAAGTTTAGCAGAATCAAAATATTCTTTAAAAATGTAACGTTGGAAAACTTTAAACTGCATTCCTAATTGGAAGGAATCTGGGGTTAGTTGCGGTTTTTGATGCATGTTTAGCCACAGCGATAGTGTTGTTTCATTTTTTATTTACCTCTATTTTCTTCATATTGCTCGAAGATTCTACGGTGCTATATCTAGGAGTTGATGAGGGGAAAACATACGACACAAATTCTTTAAACTATAGGGTCGTAGACACGCGTCTAATGAGCCTGCCTAAAATGTGCCTCTGTTTATAAGGCAATTTCTTTTCGAAATTTGTTCCGTAATTGCTCGTTAATTTCACTGATATTACCATTTTACAACCTATTCTTTTTTTTTTTCACTATTTTTGTTTGTATGTAAAAACTAAACGTTTCAGTTTTGGTATTGCCTATAAACATTTGTGTTGCTAGTGTCCACATTTTGTGGTATATGTTATTTTTCTTTTTCATTTCTGACTTTCTCACTTTGCCGAATTGGTTTCAAAATGACTTCTTTATCAAGGCAAATGTAATCAAGTCCGCTATTGTTTTTGTTCATACAAATCGATACACATGATCAATACAATACGCTTTGTGTTATTTTTATTTCACTTCCTCTCTTGTTCAGTTTTGCACGATGTGTGTGTTGGACAAGGTTGACGAATAATATTGCTTAATTCCTGGTAATTAATTGATTCAAGAGACAGCTATCAGTAGATGTGTGGGCAGCATCAGTTTACGATTTTTAATCAATCTTAATTATCTTTAAATTAGTTTATACATTTACGTTCTTTTTTGTATTTTTTCTAGTTGTATGTTAACACAATGCTCCCAGGCGACTCTAGCCTAAACAGATATTTGTAATTCATTTAAATATATCTGTAAATACGTGCTTTTATAGATATCTGTAATTCAATTACAGATATCTCTAATTCATTTAAAGATATCTACAATTTATTTAAGGATATCTGTAATTCATTCAAAGATATGTGTAATTCACGGCATTTAAATATATCTGTAATTGAATTGCAGATATCTGCAAATGAATTACAGATATCTTTAGTAAATTGCAGATATCTTTAAATGAATTACAGATATCTGTAATTGAATTAGAGATATCTCTAATTCTGCAATAAAAGACGGAATTGCTTGCCATATACGAATGCCCGCAATTTTAAACCATCCAGGACCGAAAATAAGGGATGGGAGTGCAACTCCCCCCTCTATTTTCGGCCCTACGTGGTTTTAAAATGCAGACATCATATGCGTAAATAATGATTTCTGGTAAGGCTCCTGCTAGAAAATGTACGACCACGTTATTTCTAAGGTACGAATATTTTTCTTGCTTTGCGAAACGTATGGCGCCATAAGAAAACCTCTGAAGAAAACAGCACATAAGTAGATTTTTTTCGTATTTTTACACACCTCGCCACATTCTAGGGGCAAGCTTCCCCTCCCCCCCTATCCCTTTTCCCGTTAGTGGTTACGCCACTGCCAGTTGATAACATGTACTTCCGAATAATACTATACAGGTGGCCTCTGCGTAACTCGTGGCAATGTATTCTAGCTCGATTTTAGTTGACGAAGTTTGGGCATACCGTAAAGTATAATAGTTTCAAGCGGGGTTCAAGCTTCGAATACTAGCTAAATACAGATGGCTGTCTACTAGTTTATTCCAATTATTCTAACGTAAAGAGCAATAACTCAAAAGATGTGTTGCGTGTGCCGTCGCGCGCCCAAGTATCTGTCCTAGAAGAATTAAAAAAAAACCACAAAAAACATGTGTAACATGGTTATTATGTGTCGAACAACTTCCAAGTGTATGCTTGCTACAAAAACATTAAAGTGTTTCTACCGTAACAATCGGGGGGCAGGGGGGGGGGGGGGGAAGAGGTAAATGCTCCGGAAAACAGCACGTGCCGGCTTGTAGCATTCAAATTTAGCCCCCTTCGACTAACTCTTTATCTAGCAGGCCAAGTGGTGAAACCCCTATGTGTATCGGTTCACCTTCTGGCAAGCAGTTGATCCACCTTCTCTCTTCTTCCACCCTGATGTAAGATGTGGGCAGTTTCATTTTTCGTGTTTTCAACGATTTACATTTTTAACGATTTGTGTAAAGGGTCGAGTGGGGATCACTTCGCAATTTAGTGTATTTTTCCTAAAACAGTAAACGAGAAGGGAGTAAAGTGGGTTAAAGGGTTAACGAAGCAAACAGTGTGCATTAAAGACTGGCCTTGTGAGGATACAAGATACACTAATCTGAGAATGAAATAAAAGAACACTGCTCCAACTGGGACCAGTGACCATTTTATACTTTTTTGGGGGGTGGGTGGGGGGGGGGGGGAAGAGGGAAGGCCTCACTGGCCCCAATTTAAAAATTTTCAATAGTCTTTTAAGTTATTGCTCAAGTTCCGTGGAATTTGTGTCTTGTGTGGCAAACACTTTTTTTATACTCTAATGTCGAAGGACTAAAAAACAAGTGGGATGAACTCTTCGTGTGTTGCAGTAACATTCTCCCACAAATCATTTGCATTTCGGAGACCTGCCTTTCTTCTTCTGATATTGACCTTGCGATTGATAATAATTTTGACTGTGCTAGAGCTGACCACTCATTTAGTCCGGCAATTAGTCCGGGCCATACGGCAACTCTGCATGCAATAGTGTTGAACGACTTAAAGTATGGAAGGAGGTGGCTTCTTCAGGCCAAGGCCGACTGGGGTAGAAATCCCGTGTCGCCATCCTGGGTCAACACCAGCTGACGTACGTGCTGGAAAGTTGACGCCTTTTATCGTGGCTTTAGAATAGTCTGGCAGTGTTGAATAGTGGCAGTCTGGGTTCCGTATGGCAAGGGTTGGAATATGAAGCGATAGTTACGGAATGGACATTCGCACATCCTATGGACGTGTTTGCATTCACAACTCCCTTGTTAGTGAAAAAAATTTGGCAAAACAAGCCACATAATGCCGCTAAAAGTCAAATAAGTAGTTCTCAAGAGCGCGCACATGGTTTTTTGCTTAACGCCTGAAACTTTTTTTTAAAGCAAAGGCAAAAAAGAAATGGTTCTGATGGCGCGACTATCAGTACCTTCCTAAACCACCGAACAGAGCGAACAGAACGCACGCTGGCCAAACTTGGCCTCGCGCGTGCGCAGTGATGTTGCGTCAGCCGTTCCGTACCTTCCTAAACTACAACACAGCTCAACAAGCTTAGCAAGTATTCGATACGTCATACCTTCACCGCAACCAGACGTGGCTAATGGATTTGACCAGGATTGGCTAATAGATGTGACCCGGCGAGAGCAATGCCAAATTGCGAACCATCTCAGGGAGGTGGTGTCTTGGGGTGGTGGTTTGAGCATGTGCGAGGGAACAGTTTTGACGAAACAGATTCATCGCTGACGATGTTGACGTAAATCAAGCTGCATCAACACGGATATTAGCAGGGAATGAGCCAAACTGTCACCAACAGTGGTACGTTTGGTTCGTTTTGTTTGGTCGTTTAGGAAGTTACCGAATGCTTCCACCAAACACTTTCTGGATACAGTGGTCATATCAGCCCGAGCTCTATCCACACGAGCGCCGCGAAACTAGGATCTGTTCAGATGCGTGTCACAACATGTACATTCAGAACTTGGCTTGGCTTTACCTGGGATTAAGACATAAATATTGTACTCCGTAAAACAATATTTTTTGTCTGGTAAAAATAAGCCGCATTCCACATCTGAAAAATTGCGAATAAAAATAAAAAGCTCTGAGCCCTCTGCCCCATTTTTTTTAGCATTCTTGAGAACTGTTTAGTTAATTTTTAGCAGCCTAAACAGAAAAAAAGTCTCAAAATTCAAGTAGTGAGGCACTTCTCTACATACTTCTTTAAACCTAATTAATATGTTCACGTCCTTATAAAGAAATGTTACAAATTGTGGTGTTACAAGCTATCGCAGTGCACTACGTTTATTTTTTAAAACTAGGGGGCATTACACTATACATATATGTTTCACACGAGCGTATACTCAACATCACCATAACCACGAGAATATGAAAACTCTATAGACAAGTAGGAAACCAACCTACCAAAACAAGTGAAGTAATTTTTTCTAACAGTTGCTGTTCGTTGGCCACTTAAATTTTCTGATCACTTGTTTGAATTTATTTTCTGTAATTACGAATAAAATTTTCATGTTGCTCAATTTGTTCCGTACTATCGTTTAAGTCGACTTGAAGTAGTGTCTTTTCTTCTAATGCTCTCTTTTCTTTCTGCGTGGTCACTCGAGGCTCGAAGTAGGTCTAGAGCACGCCTTTTTTCAATCCACAACTTCTGGTATTCAGAGGTCTGAATTTGCAAATGATCAATTTCTCTCGTGAGGTTACGAATATGATTTTCAAGTAGGTTAATTTGTTCCCTAATTTCGCTCAAACCCTTTTGCAGCAGCGTCTTTTCTTCCAACGCTGTCTTTATTTTCTCTTCACTTGATGCTTGGAGTTGGTCGAAGGCATTCATTTTTTCTAGCAACAACTCCTGGAATGTACTAGACCGAGTGTAGAGCTCATCAATTTCTTTATTGTATTTAAAAATACGACCTACAAGTGAGGAAATGTTCTCTCTGCAATCACTTAAATCCATCTGTAGTTCAGCATTGCTAATTTCTAAACTGTTTACCAAGTGTTCCATTTTTTTCCTATCATTTCTCTCTGCCTCTAACTTTTGATGATTAGCCGTTTCAATAAGCGTAAGTGAATTCCTTGCCGTTTCTAAAGACAGTGTCTTTAGCGAAATTTCGCCATGCAGTCGAGCATTTTCTTCACTCTTGCAACGATTTTCGTATTTTAATCTCTTGTTTTCTTCGGTGGCTGCGTTTAATTTTTGGTCACTTTCCGTTTGAAGTTGTGTAAGCAAGTGGGATGTTCGTAGCGACTGTTGGTCCTTTTCCTGGGCTTGAATGCGTAGATCGTCGCATTTTGTATTGCAGCTTTGAATTTCAACTTCAAGAGTCTTAATATTCCCTCTGAGTAATTCCACTTCTTTGTAAGTAGGGCGTTTCAGCAATTTGTTTATTTGCTTGTTCAGTCTGGATGTTGTGTGCTGACTCTCCTGGTCTTTCCTTTTCGATGAATCCTGCAATTCTTTTATGGTGCGTTGGGAGTCTTGTATTGTTCTGGCCAGTCTCTCTTGTAAAGCTTTCATTCTTCTTTGGGAATCTCTTTCGGTTTTAGCCAAAATATCCTCCAACTGTGTTATTTTGGCCCTCAAATTCCCGAATTCCTCGTCCATATCTTCAAAATACAACTTGTCAATTTTTGTTTGGCACACCTGACGACAGTTTGGACAGGATTTATGATTTGTCCACCACTGGTCCAAGCAATTTCGATGGAACGTGTGGCCACATGGTACAGCTGATATATCTTGACTTGTACTGAGCAAATTATCTGCACAAATACTGCAGGCAAAGGCCATGTTGGAGATGTTTATGACAGAAACACGGACTTATGAGAAGATGAGTACCGTACGGCACACTTTTCAAAATCAATGCTAAGTTAACATCACACCAAATGGTATCCAATTGGTTCTACGATGCTTCTTACGGTAACAAAATAGACTTGCACAAAGAAAAGAACTCCTGATGCTTTTAGCATCCATTTAGAAACTGAACAAAAGCACAGAGTTAAAAACTGTTCCCTGAACAATCGGATAAACTGAAAGCGAAACCAACGCGTTATCACTGTTATCTAAATCTAACTTGATAACATGTTGCTTTGGGACAAACCCGTTTTCGAAAAAAGTAAATAACTCATTGTGAAAGTATTTGTACTGATATGAAAAAATTATTCGTTACTCTTCCGATCATACACTCAATGATTTGGGACAGTATTTAGGCTGATATTTGTTTAACTGATCGTAACAGATTATAATGAATCTATTCTAAAAGACCGATTGTGCTATAAAGGCATAAATGTTCTGTTTTAACTCAACCATCTGTTATTTGGTTTTTATTTTTTTAACAGCGAAAAAATTAGGAAAAACCCTGTGGTGAACAAACATGACGTTGAGCAAACACATACACATACATTATTGATCAGATTAAAAACAAACCGATTTGCCAAAAAAAAATTGAGAATTAATTCTTTAATTAAACATAAAATTAACGTTCAACGGTTTTTTTTTCAAGAAAGGTCTTCTCAAGTTAGTGAATATCCAAGATTGCAACAAAAATTACGTGCAAAAAAAAAAACGTGTTCTGTTCGCAACTGTCCGATGTTCGTCCGAGTGCGCGAGTGAGCTTTGGCACATGAAAGATGAGATCGTAGACGAAATTTCTACCTCAATATTTTCGGAGATATTCTGAAGATACTTGAAGGTACTGGTAATTTCTTAATTTTCAATTTGTGACGAAAGTCTTAGCGCAGTGGAAGGAAGATGAAGTTATTACTAGTCTGATAATTTGTTCATCGGAGGTGAAGCTTTTTAACAAATTTTATCTCTAACCTAAAGTAAAATTACAGCCAAATTACAGCAGAGGGCCATAGCTCCCGGGGAATGCAGGGTGGGCAAATTCACTCCCAAAAATTGTCTAGGTGGGCGTAAAACCGTTACTTGGAACTAAAGGTAAAAACGAAAAGTGTTCAGTTCTATTTTATTCTGCAGGAATGTACGTTTTATTCATGACACTAGAAAGGAAACCACCAGAGACTTATTTGCACATTTTTCAGATAAAATAACAAACCAAGGTAGGTAGCTAAAGGTAGATAGAAGATAAAGGCGCGTGAGGAAGCCCAACAGGCCCCCCCCCCCTGCAATGCTGAAATTCAGAATACCGGTACCACAGACCACAAATACCACATATGCATTCCTTTTTTTGCGGTTGTTCTTTAATAAGTGTGCATCATTGCTCAAACTGTCATTGGTCAAGTTTTCAGATCAATCTTTCTCGTAGTTTGTAAGACTCGATTCACCAGTTATCTCTATGCGATTACTAACCGGAAGCGTGTGTGGCACTATTCACTTCCCAACTTTTGTAACGGAAACAATTTCACCACTTTCTACAGTTGGAAACTGTCTATACAGTACTGTCCGTCACTCCTCGCCATTCTCCCCGATTTTTGTCTGTTTTTTTTTTTTTTTACACTTGGACTTTGTAATTGGGTTGTAATTGGTTGTAAGAACAATTTTGAAATAAATGTAAATAGGCTAAATAAATAGATAGTTCTATATGCTTTTGACCCATCCTCTCGAATTTACCCCCCCCCCCCCCCCGTTGGGGGGGGGGTGTCTGCCTACGTCAGTTATTTGCTGTTCTAGCAAACAACATAAAAAAAAGGATCTAATAAAAATAAAAATTCACTGTCTATAATTTTCAATAAAAATGTAAATCTGGATTGAATGTTACTAAATAATTTCTACTTTTTGTAGGGCTAACTTGCTGGATCAGCGGCTCGTTTTTACTGCCGTATTAATATCAATTTCAGCCCTCCTTAATTTTTCAGCAACCACCAGCTGAAGCAAACCTTTGGAGACTATTTGGGGACTTCCGACTACTTTACGTACCTGTAATGAAGTAAAAACTAAAACCAGGAAAAATATTAGGTTTCAGACCCTTGCTGGTGACGTTTTAGACCTAAATAAAAACGAATAAATAAAAAAAACTACGAAACAATTTGCCATGTGTAACAAACACCCATCGTATAGCATCCGGGGAATGCAGTTTCATTTTTTTTCACCAAGTTCTTTGGTGTTGTACTGCGTCATGCATACCAATGCAGAAAAGTAAATAAAATAAAGTATTCGTTGCCTATTCGTTTTGCAAGAAAAATTACACGAGCAAAAAAGTTCCTGTTCTTCATAATTCTGACCTCTCCACAGTAAAGCAAAATTTTATCAAAAGTAATTCTGTAAGTTGATGTAAATTCGTACGTTTAGTTGCTAAAATAACTTGAGCAGTAGGCTACGATTCAACGCAATCTACTAGAAAATTAATGACTTTCTGATTAGCTTTTCAAGACAAACGCCGAAAAATATTGTAAAAGGGTGGAGACAAGTCAGTCATTCCGTCGTTCTGTTCTTATTTTAACAGCTTTCTTCATCCTACAATCATAAATTAGATAATCTGCGCATTGGAAAAAAGCTTAAAAAGCTTAAAATTTTGTTGGCAGAATCTAAAACAATGTTGTAGAATGGGGTGTGGGTAAACCTTGCTTAAAGGGTTTCGTTAAAAAAAAATGCTTTCTTTCCTGATAAAACTAAACAAAGTGAAAAACAAAATAAATAAAAAAATGACATCAAATTTATGACAATGGGAAAGGCTGAATATTTTATACTTTCCATTTGTAGAAAAAAAATGTGAGGTGCTATGCTATCCTTCGCCCCGTCTCCGGTAATAGGGAGGCTGCTCCTATTCATACGTTAGAGTTGTGGGCGTAAAATAAGCACTTGCTTCCCGGAAAAAAAATCATTGCTACGGGACTAAAAAAAAAACGTTACACGGACATCCTTTTGACCAAACGAACACTAAACAGAACACACAGATTTGCGTTAGAGTTGAGGGCGTAAAATAAGCTAGGCTACTTGCTCTAACAGAAAAAAATCCTAGCTACAGGACAAAATTACAGTAAAAAAAGGACTTGCCGGCCAGGCCCGACCTTCCAAATTTCGTTTCTATTGTAAACAATAAAAATATATTGCCTGTAAACTCGGTATTGTTCTCTAATGCTTTCTTCCCAGAGATAAGTGAATACTGACGAGTCCAAAACAAACGGCAAAACGGTCCTCTCTTTTAGAGATCTCTTCTGTGGGTGAGAGCAGCTTGGTTTTTAATAATCAACTGCCATTAATATGCCTAAATGTGGTGTCTAACATTCAGCCCACACAAGCAGTAGTTCTGCTTTTGGGCTTGCTGAAGCCAGTCCCGTTTTGTGCTTGTTTACACCAGCAAGGTTCCTAAGCTCTCATCCAGCGAGTATTATGTACGGATGAGCCCAAACAAGGGCGAATAGTCTAGTCGAATTAGATCAAATGCTCGGAATAATTCATAAGCAGATTTTTAGCACAGACGTTCTTAATGACACCAAGTTCAACATACTTAACAGTCCCCAGCTGTCAGAGTTGCAATAACGCTGCCATCTTGGAAACATGGCGCCTGAAATCAGTTTTTTCAGTATATATCTCTAACGGTTGATCGGGTATGAAAATATGTTCAGCCCAAAAATGTAGAGTATGACAATTTCTACAAAAAATGAAAAGTCCCATTCATTATTTTTATTGATTCAATGATTCAGCCAATAAACGGTGTAGAAGTGTGTGGAGCTAATGCCGCCATCTGGAAAACATGGCACCCGAAATAGTTTTTTTTCACCATATCACGGAAAAGGCTGCTCAGGCATGAAACATACTTAATCCGAAATTGTAGAGCACTAAATAGTCTACAACAAAAACTATTCGTTTTTTAAATTGAATCAAGGATTCTGAACATAAACGGTCAAAACACTGCACCCAGTGTACAATATTACACTTCATATGGTTAAGTGACTTGAGCCCAAAATTGATGGAACTGTTCACTTTTTAGTGAAAAGCATGAAATTTGATATGAATGCAAATAAAGAGCAACTGGAAAAAAATAGCGATGATAGCAATGTTTTGATAGCAATGTTTTTAATGTTTTTGTTTTTAATATTTTTAAATGTTTTTAATATTTTTAAATGTTTTTAATATTTTTAAATGTTTTTAATACTTTTTCTTTTTAATATTTTCAAAATGCTTTTAATATGCTTTGTTTTTAATATTTTTAAATATTTTTAATGTTTTTGCTTTTAATATTTTTTTAAATGTCTTTATGTATATTACAATTGCTCCTATTTTAGTCATATAATTGGTTGTATGTATCTTATTTCTCTTTTATCTAATGTATGAATATTATTCTTTTAATGCTGGACAGGTGTTAGCGGAACCTAACAGTCCCTTCCTGTTTTCCATTTTCCTCTTATGGAAATAAATATCTTTACTTACTAAAAGTTAACCCCCCCCCCCCAAAAAAAAAAAAAAAGAATAAAAAAAAAAACTTTGTTCGGTTGTAAATCCTTAGCCGTTAACAAATACAATGTAAAGAAAAAAACATTCAGCACAGTTCTGGACAGGATAGGAGCTATACATCTTTAACGTAAAAGCAACCCGTCAACCCCTAAATCGTACTTAAAGTATATCTCCCGTAATTTGTGCGCAAGGTTTTATCAATTGGTTAAAATGGTGGTTTTTGTGTTCAAAGTGTTCTTCCGACCCAACTAATAGCCCGAGGATTTATGAAAGGTAGCGATTTATTCTTTCCATCAATCATAACCAAAGTAAGTTTAGCTTAGATACAAATACAATGGCTCTTTAAAATTGAAAATAGCCACTACACCTTTAAATGGGTGTAGAACGGTCCCTATATACATTAAACAATTTTGGTTAGGATTGATGAAAAGAATACCACCCCACCTTTCAGAAAATCCTAAGCATGTACAGTTCGTGCTAATAGAGAACTCGCAAAAGCCTCGCTCGCTCGGCTCGCTTTAAATGGGCGTAGAGTATGTTAAGCAGTTTCTGTTAGGATTGATGGAAAGAATGGATCCCTACCTTCATCCCTAAGCATGGAAAATCATAAGCATGTTAATTTCGGGCTATTACTGGGCTCGCAAGAACCCTTTCAACAGAAAAATCAAACAACTAATTGATGAAGCGTAAGCGCAAATTAAGGGTGATTTACTTTAAATAAGATTTTGGGATTTAAGGTTGCTTTTACTTAAAATAATTATATCACCCCTTCCTGTTCAGATTTGTGTGCTAAACGTTTTTGCTTTACATTGTACTTTTGATTTGTTGACGGTTAAGGAGTTAAATCAGTTTTTGGGGGGTGGGAGGATGAGGAAGGGGGGAGGGGTAAAGCACACTCCCCCCCCACTTCCCGGGGTTTTGAACTTGCTATCATAGCTAGCTATTTTTTTCCAGTTACTCTTTATCTGCATCCATACCAAATATCATGTTTTTCACAAAAAGTTAACAGTTCCATCAAATCAATTTTGGGTCCCAATTCGCCCTACTATATAAAGCGTTATTGTTCATTGGGTGAAGTACATCTGCGTGGTCTCTTTGACACCGTTTATTCGCTGAATCGTTGACTTAATTTTAAAAAAATGTATAGAACCTTTTTTGGAGACAATTCCAAACGCTACAATTTCGGATAAAACATTTTTTTATGACTGAGCAGCCTTTTGCGTGATATATTGAAAAAGCTATTTCGGGTACCATGTTTTTTAACATAGCGGTATTAGCACCACACTCTTTTTCACCGTTTATTGGCTGAATCATTGAATCAATGAAAAAATGAAGAGAAGCCTTTTTTGTAGAAATTTTCATGCTCTAGATAAAAATTGAATACATTTTCGTACCCGAGCAACCGTACCGAGATATATTGAAAAAAAAAAAAAAAATCGGGTGCCATGTTTCCAGGACGGCGGTATTAGCTCAACACGGACAGCTGGACACTTTTAGTACGTTGAACCTGAGACCATTACGAACATCTGTTCCAATAATTAGCTTATTATGAATTATTACGCGCTTCCACTTAAATTTGGTCTAATTTGACTGGACTAGAAACAGTCTGTAGAGATATCCCTACACGTAATAGTGGCTTGATATTTTTTTTTAGAATGATGCGTTGTGCAGAGATAGAACGAATGCAAGTTTTCAGGATTAACAATTCAGCTTCACAAAAACCATTCACCATATTATCGAAATGTTGTTTTGTAGTTAGAATTAAAATGAGACTATCCAGGATAAAATTAAAATGAAACTATCCAGGAAATAAAACTGGATTCAGCACAAAAATTAAAAGGGAGAGAAAGGAAAAGAGGCGTGAAGGAGGGGGAAGTAGGGACGGAGTAAGGAGGGAGGAGAGGATCAACAATGTAGGTGCAACCGCCCTTCCCTGAAACAATCATACACTTCACTCTTGTATGTCAACATATAATGGTAATGGGCCTATAAGTAATTAAACCCCCGTTTAACAATGCTTTTTATTGTTATAGACAGCTGTAGTTGAACTGCGGTCCTAGCCAAATGGTGCCAGAAGGAGAGAGGGACAATTTTGCTAGGTGATTCCAATCGGAAATTCCTAGGATCTTTTACCTACAATCATATTGTATGATTTACGCAAACCAAAATTGCAGCACAAATTCCCAGTTAGAAGTT
>JAHWFP010178605.1:0-14742 GCA_023313725.1 Lithobius niger | reverse complement strand
ATACCATTTTCCATTATACAATATTCCATTTAGATGATTTTCCATTATACGATATTCGGTTTAGACGATTTTCCTGATTTGAAAAATGTCACATTAGACAATGTCCAATTAGACGTTTGTCCGACACCCCATCAGCCGCAGGTATACTATTGTCCAGTTAGACGTTTATCCAGTGTATGATTATGCATTATACGATAATCCGTTTAGATGAGTTTCCATTATACGATATTCCGTTTAGATGATTTTCCATTATACGATATTCCGTTTCGATGATTTTCAAGATTTTTTATTTATGCAGATATTAGACAATTATCCCATTAGACGATTTTCCAGTTAGACGTTCGTCCGACGCCTCGCTACAGCAATGGTGCCCGACCTTGAAAGATGGTCTACAATGCAACGCAAAGCGACAGGAAAGCATTGAACTACTCTGTTACAGGAGAGCGCCCACTAGATACCAGATAGATAACAGAAAATCATTGATTAAGTAATCAAATAGTTCCGATAAACTTATGATTTAAGATTTAATTATTTCTCTAGGTAGGTGCAAATTTAAGAAAACAATTAAAAAAAAAGCTCATTTTATTTTCGTGGATACTAGCAGAGTCGCTCGCTTCGCTCGCCCAATTCCGCCGCGTCTCGCTGCGCTCGAGGAGAATTCTTGTTGCAACTCATATGGTGCTGACAGACATTGCCAGCAAAAATTATCAAACAAATGTTTAAGGAAGTGATCCGAATAATGTGCGCGTTTTTTTTAGTGCGTCAGTTCATAAGACAAATGATAAGCAAAACTAAAAATAGTCAATTAAATTCAATGTAGCAGAAGTGTTTCACGTATTTTTCTTTTATCCAACGTAGATAGTCGATCATTTCCACTACTGAATAAATATTTGTCCTACAACTTACTAAGAGTGTTTAAGAAAAAGTGATGTTTCTGATGAACGATGATTTTCGTTCGCTTCGCTCTCTCAATCACCACGACCTCAGAAACGTGACCTACCACCACAGCCGACCTCCATGAAGCTCTTCAACAGGAAACGCCACGGTTTGAACGTAAGTTAAGTCTACACAAGACACTAACTCGTTCCCAAAGGCGGCTCATGTTTTACCACAAATAAGAAAGGCAACAGCTGATGTTCATTCTGCTGATGATCAGTGCAGTACGTGTTTTTGGTAAGGTTTCAGTTCGTAAACAAACGGTTACTGTTCCTTTTGTGTTTACGTATTCGCCACATTTAATAAAATTCACCAGATTAATTTTCATTACTGAATAAATATTTAGCCTACTACTTACTAACTGTATTTAGGAAAAAGTGCTGTTTCTCATGACAAACGCCGATTTTCGTTAGCTTCGCTCTTTCAGTCAGCGCACACATTTTCTCAGAAACGCTACCTAATCAATGTTACATCAAGAAAGACACATCATATCAAAAACCAAAACTGGTAAAAGGAGCCGCCAAGTTCCGAATGGTTCCGCCGTTCAAAGGAGTGATAACAACACACCAAAACATTCGCCAAGTTAATCGCACCGCTTAATAGTTCGAATGTCAAATGAAAACTAGAACATTGCTATTTTCGGTAGCAATGTTCAAGTTTTCATTTAACGTCCAAAGTATTATTCGGTACGATTAAGTTGGCGTATGTTTTGGTTTGTTGATATCACTCCAATGAAGGGCGGAACCATTCGGAACTTGGCGGCTCCTTTTACCAGTTTTTGTTTTTGATATGATATCAGTCCTTTTTTTTTTAATTGTGTATTAAACTCAACTCTACTACCGCGCAGATGTGTAATAAAGTGGAACGCCAACAAGAAATTGGTTTTCAACAATTTGCTACTACCTTTTGCCTATAGGCCGAAACATTCCCAACTTGGTGGCCTCTTCACCAGTTTTTGGCTTTTTAAATTTTGCTTTATTTTCAGAGTTGATTTATTTTTCGTGAATTGCATGTGAATACAATTTCTTTGGCAACGTTGTTGAGATTTATCGTGCTACACTAGTGTGTGTTTCGGCACGCACGTCACTATACACATTGTCATTGTCCGATCTTTTGCTGTCCAATGAGAGACGATGCCGACAATTCTAACTATGGTTATAACAATATTTTCGTACTTACGTGCCATCCCACGCCATCGTTGTTACACCCCTTGGCTCCAAACCATAAAAGGTACGCAGTTCGTATCGTACTGCAGCCATTCGTCCAATTTCATAGCTGGAAGCCTTCCCGTTAGCTCGGTATCGATGAATAATCAAATTAACTTGGAAATTAACATGGGGATGAGCGGATTAGAATAATTAGCTAGCTAGTTAGCTAGTAGCTAGCTAGTTACACATTTTCAATGTTATTGAGGGTCAGATTTTGCATTGAAATCAGCTTAGCTGGCATTCCTACACGAGTTAATTTTTGTCAGGTGGGTCATTGCTCTTGATTTCAACACAATTTAAGCTTTTGTACCGCATTATTATGTTTCCCCACGTACCTGAAATGTGCCCAACCATGCTTCAAAATATAAGACACTGACGCTATGGCGCCGCGCTACAATGGTTTACAACCTCGACAATTGAATTGATGTGATGTTTGTGATGATGGTTGCCTAACTTGGGGCGACTAGATCACTTGTAATTTGTGTTACTACTACACTTTACGTGGGTTTTCTTGTTTCACTTATTTTAAGAATTTTTTCTTTACATCCTGCTTAATGAAGATTGGTTCCGTACCACTTCACCTTCTGATGACCCCTCACTTGGCGAAAACAACTGCAAAATTCAAGTGAAAACGCCACGGTTGAACGCAAATTAGGCCTACACAATGACACAAGACACTAACTCTTATCCAAAGCTGCTCGTGTTTTTAGCACAAATAAGGAGGGAACTGGCTGATGGCCTTACGTAAAAACTAATGCCCGAATATTGTTGTTTAAAATGATACAAACGCACACGTAAAAGTATTCCTGGTACCCCTTTCTGGTGTCAATATATTTTCTATACGTAATTTCGTATTTAGCATTTATTCTTTTGCTGTCTTTGTGTTGCTGCTAAACACAAAAACAGAAACCACTCTTATTCTCTTGTCCTAGATTTGTCAGTTATAGAATCGATGACTCCAGTTTTAAAACGGGTAATAAAATACTGCGAAAAGCTACGCGTCTTTACTGATGACCATTGTTGATGGACGTTCCAGATAATTTGGCAACAATCATGACGCCATGTATTGTTGAGGCATTGTTGGGTGATTGTTGCAAATGGTCTTTTTTTTCGTTAATTTCGGTCATTTAGGGCCCAGCTCAGACTTTGAAAATACGCCTACACAACGGACGGGTTAATTTGCTTTCTTTTGACAAACTTCTCATATTTGTAGCGTTCTACTTTCAGAGGAGAAGATGATCACCCCAACCAACCAACCAAGCACCCAAGCATAAACAGCATCTTATTAATGAGAGATTCTACAACAGACGTTGACTTGTTCAAGGCCTTCAAATGGGGCGTCGGAAGAACGTCTAACTGGAAAATCGTCTCATGGATAATTATCTAATATCTGCATAAATAAAAAAAATTTGGAAAATCGTCTAAACGGAATATCATCTACGCGGAATAGCATATAATGGAAAAGCATCTAAACGGAATATCGTATAATGGACACTCGTATAATGGATAAACATCCTACTGGATAAACTTCTAACTACGGTTTTTGACGTTATATGCATAGCCGTAGCGAGTGCGGTAGGGCGAGGGATCATCGTCTAACTGGAAAATCGCATAATTGGAAGAACATATACCGTATAACAGTATAACGGAAAGTCGTCTAACAGGAAATTCGTATAATGGAAAATCGTCTAATGTCCCTGCCTCGCTCGCGCTGCCGTGCTTGCTGCGGCTATACATATAACATCAGAAACCACAGTTAGACATTTATCAATTATACGATATTCCGTTTAGATGATTTTCCATTATACGATATTCCGTTCAGATGATTTTCCAAATTTTTTATTTATGCAGCTATTGGACAATTATCCCATTAGACGATTTTCCAGTTAGACATTAGTCTGATGCCCCAGCGCAGCAGCACGCGCGAGGCGAGGCGTCGGACGAACGTCTAACTTGAAAATCGTCCAATGGGATAATTGTCTAAAATCTGCCTAAATAAAATATCTGGAAAAGCATCTAAACGGAATATCGTATAATGGATAATTGTATAATGGATAAACGTCTAGCTGGATTAACGTCTAACTGCGGTTTCTGATGTTATATGTATAACCGCAGCGAGCGCGGCAGCGCAAGCGAGACAGGGATATTAGACGCTTTTCCATTATACGAATTTCTAGTTAGACGCTTTTCCATTATACGAATTTCCTGTTAGATGATATTCTGTTATACTGTTTTCCGTTATACGTTCTTCCAATTATGCGATTTTCCAGTTAGACGATTATCCCTCGCCCCGCGCGAGGCAGGGACATTAGACGATTTTCCATTATACGAATTTCCTGTTAGACGATTATAAGAATTTCCTGTTAGACATCTTTCCGTTATACTGTTATACGGTATGCGTTCTTCCAATTATGTGATTTTCCAGTTAGACGATTATCTCTTGCCGCATTGAAATCACTTTGCCGATTTTCAACGACTTTTTTAAGGAGTGCACGAACCCCGTTTTGAAGGTATCTATCATGTACAAGCAATAGATTACTCAACATGGTCGTCGTGCCTTAGCGGTGAAGAGCTCAGCCCGATTGCTGGAAGTTTACGGATCTGGTCGAACCCCTGGAAAGGGAACCTTGGAAAAGTCCCCACCAGGACTGCCGGCTAGGGAAGCGTGATAGGCTGCCATGCTCCTCCAGCGGCTATAGGAACTATTCTGCCCAATTATAATCTTTCGACCCCAACGATGATTCGGAGGTTTCCGGGCTCAAATCCCCGGGTTGGTTTCTCCCCTTAGTAGATATTTATTAGTCTCAAAAACGTCTGGTAATGTTCAAAATTGAGCTGGTTCAGTCACACGAGCATTTATGGATTATTACTTGATTCCGAAGAGCCCCATTGCCGTTCAACCAATGAGACCTTAACGACGAATAGCCCCTTCAGACAACAACCGTTATATATTTTTTCTGTGTTGCTTTATTCCGAAGAACCCCTTCACCATTTAAGAAGTGAAAACTCGGCGTCGAAAACCCTCAGTGACCAAACAAGGGATAACAATGCTGTAAACAATATCTTTGCGTAAATGTTGTTGCATAGATTATTACTGGTTGCTCCAGTATACCGTTCAACTAATGAAAACTCGACGACGAATAGCCCCTTCAGCCAGCAACTATTAAACATTTTAAACAACGTGATGATTATTTGATCAATTTTTAGCATCGAGTTTCAGTCGTCTTTTTTTTTCCCTAGGGAAACAATGAATTTGAGTAATTAAGTGGTGCCGCTGCATCCCCATTTCCTCTTTATCCCCTCCCCTAACTCCGAATTCCGTTTGAGATAAATTAATTAAGGAAAAGGAAGGAAAAAGTGCATTGTTGGTTGTGCAACTTTTTTATTGTTAATAAGAAGTGTTCAGCTCAAATAATAATACATTTGACGTGAAAATGATAATACGAACCCTTACAATCTCGTAACAAACCCTTCAACTCATGAATTTGCCACTGACAAATCCTTATAAGTTAAGTTAGTGTTAAAAAATAAATAAAATAAACCATCATGTCAGACCCAATTAGAGATAATTAAATGGTCCTCAATAGTGTGCATGTTTTTTTGCTTAGTCCATGGAACTTTTTTTTTAATTGGTGGGGAACAGGAATTCCGATCTCGCGACAATACTTTCAGCATACACTTCCTAGCGTCTGTGGCCATATCGGCCCCAGCTCTATTCACAAGATCACCGCGAAACTAATTTAAAAGCCGTTCCTATGCGTGCCACAACTAAAAATTTGACCCAAAGGCACACTTTTATCCAGCGTGCAATTTGCACACTGAACGAGGTTTATCCTGTCATTAAAACAATATTCTACCTCTCTATTTTTGTTTGGTAAAAAAAAAAAGCTATCGCCTGTATCTAAAAACTCGTCAGTAAAAGTAGCAATGAAAAGCCACACACCCACATCGATTTTTTTTCCCAGATCCACTACTGAGAACCATTTAATTTAAAATCTAGTGAGGCACTGAGAAACATACTCTATATACGACTTTACATCCAATTAACATCTTTACAACCTTATTATGATAAACTTCTACTAAACGTAGGCCTTGTTTAACATGATACCGTTTTGCTTTAAATTCTGTTTTTCAAGGCGACATAACAATATACGTGCGTTTTACACTGGTTTGGGCCCAACACCATCACAACAAGAATATGAAAACTCAATAAATAATAAAGTAGGAAACCAAACCTACCAAAACAAGTGAAATTGTTATTAACTTAGCCCAAAGTGAATGATTCTTACATCTAAGTTTTCGTACAGATACTTCCAACCCTGCCTTTTCGTTGCGGTTTGCTTCTAGAAGTATAAGAAACATTGCCTTTTGAGTGTGCAGATCATCAATTTCTTTCATGTAATTACAAATACGATTTTTAAGTAGGTTGATTTGTCCCGTACTAAAGTTTAAGTCCATTTGAAGCAGTTTCTTTTCCTCCAACGTTGTCTTTATTTTCTGTTCACTTGACGTTCGAAGTAGGTCGAGGGAACTATTTCTTTCAATCCACAATTTCCGGTATCCAGAGGTTTGAGTATTTAGATCACCGATTTCTTTCATGTAGCTACGAATACGACTTTTAAGTGAGGCAATATTCAATCTGCACTCACTTAAATCTCTCTGCAGTTCAGCATTTCTAATTTCTAAACTGCTTATCAAGCGTTTCATTTTTTTCTTATCATTTCTCTCTGCCTCTAACTTTTGATGATTAGCGGTTTCAATAAGCATAAGTGAATTTCTTGCCGTTTCTAATGACTGTGTTTTTAGAGAAATTTCTTCACGCTGACGGGCACTTTCTTCACGCTGACGAGCATTTTCTTCACGCTGACGAGCATTTTCTTCACGCTGACGAGCATTTTCTTCACTTTTACGACTATTTTCGTTTTTTAATCTCTCGTTTTCTTCAGTGGCTGCGTTTAATTTTTGGTCACTTTCTGTTTGAAGTTGTGTAAGCAAGTGGGATGTTCGTAGCAACTGTCGGTCCTTTTCCTGCGCTTGAAAGCGTAGGTCATCGTATTTTGCATTGCTGACATGAATTTCAGCTTCAAGAATCTTAATATTAACTCTGAGTAATTCCATATCTTTACACGTAGGGCGTTTCAGCAATTTGTTTATTCACTTGTTCAATCTGGATGTTTTGCGCCGATTCTCTACGTTGTTCCTTTTCGAAGTATCCTGCAATTCTTTTATGGTTCTCTGGGAATCTTCTACTTTTTAGCCAGGTTCTCTTGCAACTCTGCTATTTTGCCACTCATAGTCTCGAATTCCTCGTCCACATCTTCAAAATACAACTTGTCAGTTTTTGTTTGGCACATTCGACGGCAGTTTGGACAGGATTTATGATTTACCCACCACTGGTGCAAGCAATCTCGGTGGAAAGTATGCCCACATGGTACAGCTGATATATCTTTGCGTGCATTGAATAAATTATCTGCACAAATGCTGCAAGCAAATGCCATGTTGCTGATGTTATTGCCAACAAAACGCTTTTAAGTTGCTGGTGCAAAAACTCTTCGAAATGGGTTAAGCTACCATTGAATTGATCGCAAAAAAACAATGCAAATAAACCCTTTTGTGGGATAACCATTCAAACGAGTGCATACTTTTCAAGATCAACTCATGAGTTAACATCACACCAAAACAGTATCCAATTGGTTCTACCAAGCTGAAGCTTTCTTACTGTGGAAACGAACGCAATTTCGTGTTTACGTATAGTTGATGACCAACCCGAAGAAAGGACTTAATGCATTCATAATCCATAAAGAATCTGTACAATTGCTCTGTTGAGGTGTCGGAAATGGTTTCGTGACAAATTTGCTAAAACTGGAATTAACGGATTATCACTGCTGTAACGTTATAAAGTATAGCTTGCTGCGTGCAAACCTAAGGGGAAAACAGAAGAAAAAAACCATAAAAATGTATTTATAAACAAAAGCAAACAACTTGTTGTGCAAGTATATATATTGATGTGTTAAAATTGTTCATTGATCATTTTAAGATTTAACACTGTACTCAACGATCTGGCATTTGGTTAAGTTTTTGTTTAACAGCCCAAAAATCAAGTGAAAATCCAACATGATAGCTAAAAATGATATGGAAAAACAAATGATATTCAGCATGTAACTTACACATAAATCATTGACCAGGCTGAAAACACAAAAATGGTAGTAAATAAGATTCAGAATAAATTTCTTTAATTAACTCCACAATTATCGTTCAGCTTTATGAGTTGGTGAATATAGCCAACCGACAGCAACAGAAAATGACATCGAAATAAATACCCCATGTTTGGATTGTAGCTACACAAATAGATATTAAAAAAAAAACTTAATTCACCGAGGGAGCAAAACGAGTAAGGTCAAAGATATAACTGAATTTTTATTCTGTTGGTCTGTGTGTCTGTACGTGTTTGTGTGTCTGTACGTGTTTGGGACATGACAACTTCACAATTTTGCTCCATGGTGGAAATTTCATCACAAAGGGATCTTTGGTGCATGAAAGAAGTGCTCACAGGTAAAAATCCTACCTTAAAATACTGTAATAATAAAATATGTGCACTACTGCACTGATTGTTTAGGCTAAACTCCTACCTCAAAAAACTAACAATAAAATATGTGCACTAGTACACTACTATTGTTTAGAAATTTGTTAAAAGATGATCTTACATGATCTTGTTAGTGGCGGGAGCCGATAGCTTGGTTAGAGCATGGCTTAAGCCGCCCTGTGGTACCACGTGCTCTTGTCGATTGTAGCATTCAAAAATCCCTGTCTCGCCATCAATGGCGCAGATGACCCATAAGGGTTAACGCTCCGTAAAAAAACAAGCGGCTACAGCGACTGCCTAGTCGCACCAGTCTTCGGTATAGTTCCTCCACTTCCAATGCTGAGGCGCACACCTCTATCATGCACTACAACAGCTATCTCGATTGTACTAATCTAAAAGCAGTAGCCATCACAATTGTCGGTTAAAAATGTGTCAGCTTTTAGGCAGGCCTATTTTACATTTTAGACGTAATTCTCAGATTTTTGGCCTAATTTTAACCAGCAGTTTTAATTTCGTAAGTAGCAGCTAACGGCGATACGGATTGTATAGTAACCTTATTCATTTTGCAAAACGGTGCGTCTACAGGCAGACAGTGTTACAACGTAACACGCAACGTAGCGTATATAGATCAATGGTAGTAAGGGAAGTGACGAGTGAAATGCAATTTTAATTTCGTAAGTAGCAAATATAGCAGATATATATGTTTCTGTATGAAAAAAAAGTTGAACCGGAACTGGCCCAGCTTATTTCAGGTTTTGACAACATGCACGGAAAACGGAATTCCATCTGATGTTGGGCTATTGGCGAACCACTGAAAAAAAAAATGGCGGCTACTTTACGGTTCGCCGGGAATGCTGTCCTAGGATTCTATGCGTATTGAAAATTCGTGTAGTTATGTGGCTCCTGATAATGAGGTAATTATTGTATAATCGATTATTTAGTGTATCAGATTGTTATAGTGTAATCAATTCGACCAACGTGTGAGACAACGGGATAGTGCATGCTAGGTGCGTAGCTAACGGAATAAAAGCAGAATTATAAATTCATTCCACGATCACTTTCTAGAAAATAAGGGTTCCTCACCGATTGGGCTAGAATGACGTAAAATGATCAACTGAACAACATTTTCGCATAAAATTTTTGGGGCAAAGGCTTCGTTTGGTCGTCAGAAATTATTGAAAGCCGCACTCTTTTACGCTGACGGACGAGAGGCCGTTTTCTTCCCATATTCTCAGCTGATATTTTTTTCCCATAAACAGTTCAGATAGGTGGGTTGTTATTGTCAGTTTTGTGTGGTTTTGTTGTTATTGTCGGTTAGGTTAGGAACCGGCTTCGGCATTTCGCTTGAGGTAATGAACTGGTTGGGGTTTGGCGTTTCGCTTGCCGGATTTTCGTCCAGTTTCATGCTTTCTGGCGCGGTGCTAACTTTGGACCTTCACCACGGCCAAACGGTGCGTTTGCGCCAAAAATGGAAGAGGAAAACATTACTCAGCAGGTAATTCTTAGTCCATTAGAAAAAAAAAATCGGACGAGAGCCCGTTTTCTTCCCATACCCTTTACGGACATGGCCCGAAATTCGAAATAGAAAAAAAACCTGCCTTTAATTTTCACGGAAGGCACTAAAAATTGACCCCAAAATTGTGGAAACTCGTTAAATCATCATTAACATAACCTAACCAATTAACTGCCCCAGTGTGAAATGCCGAACCTCACCCAAAACTTACCTAACCTAATTGACAATAACAACAAAACCACACAAATTCACACGAAACTGACAATAACAAACCGCCTATCGGAACCACCCAATAGAGAGCTTATGCTTTAGTCTATAGTTGCGATTTTTTGTATAAGCAGTTTATGTATTTCTTTATGAAATTTTTGTTTTTTTTACTCTCCCAGTTACCGAATTTTGTGTTTATGGTAAAGGCCGTATTTTTTCTACTTTAATAGTTTTAATTAGTATAAAATGGGCTATGGGCATGAGTCGTAGGTGTTTAGGTGTATTAATTTTAAAGTGACAGTATAGCCTAGCGTTTGTACCGTCGGTACTTGCTGGGTTAGGCTTAGCTTGCGACTTTTTTTTGCGTGTTGGTACGGAAAATGTCGCCATTCGCAAATGAGCCTGCTTACACTGGTTTTGCAATCGCTTTTTTTGGTTGAATTTGTGTTGCGTCGTTACGAAAAGTCTGTCATTCTGTCTCGTGGTGGAGTTAACTTGGTGGATTAGAGGTTGTTGGTGTGGGATATCATAATTAGCCCACTGTGGCGTGTGTGGGTTTTCATATTAACCGTACATAACGACTACACTTTTAGCATGGGGATGTGTTAACGTGACGTCACCACCGTGTATTAATATTAAAGGTACATTCCTCCCAACGCCCTTCTTCTCGATCCTCCGCATCAAGTACGGCCCCAAAGTTCTGTTTACTTACCGTTAGTCTTTCCCCTGCTAAAAATCCGTTTTAAAATGTGGCGTTTAAGAGATTTTCTGTTCCTGAAATTATATGATCCTGTAATTATATGATCCTGCAATTATATGATCCTTTGCGTGCGTACAATAACCATGACGTTTCATCTGTGTGTGTGCGTGTAGTAATTTTTAATCGTTTGCTAATAATTACCATGTGATCAAAAATATAAAAGACTAATGTAGTAAAAATTAAATTTATTTATGCCAATAGATCACCGAAGAAAAGTTGTAAGATACTAGCCTAAAAAATTATAAAGTGTGATGTTAAAATAGCAATTTTTGCGTTCATACTGTTTCGTCTACTACGCCCAAGGCCAACTGACATAGTAGCTGTGTTCCTAGATGCAAAGAACGCAGCTACTATCTTAGTTGGCCTTGTATTATTTCGCCGAGTCACGCGAAACGGTGCGATCTGCGCGTGGTTGTTATACGGCAGGCGGATGTACCTTTAAATAAGCTAGGTGCTTGAGGCATGGTGGCGTCGATTTATAGCATGAAACAATTCCAACTGCAGTACAAAATGTGGGATTGATTTCTGCACGCCAGCATTGGATGGTTTATTCGATTCGGCCTTAGACTAATACCTCTTTTGTATTACGTGCAAACCTACTACAAACCGAAACCGAAATCGCAACTAAACGTTGTGATTCATAACTGTGTTATGAAAGTCCATAAGAGGAAATCGCTTCGTACTTCAAGTTTCAGTTAAAAAGGTTTTCAGTTATCTGATAGTAAAGAATTTGTAGGTAACAAGACAAACAATGCTTTTCACACTGTGTGTATGCCCTTCCGTTATCAAGATTAATGATATGAATACCGTTACTTACTTCTACGAACACAGTTCATCCTGGAAGCATAATATCTCCGTCAACAACTTAGAAACAAAGGAGTAAGTAACCCATTTTCACTGGATTCACCACACGGGAACAAGTTTGTTTATAAAGCTACAGCACTCGCTTACACGATGTCACTGGATTATTCGCGTTGGAAGCAGTGCTTGCATAACCTCTTTGGCCGGTAAATTTAATATTCAACGGGAAAAAGGATGGTTTGGAATGATCAGCTCGCGTTTTGATTCCATTCTGTTTGTTGTTTTCGTTTTTGTATGTTACGTTCTATATGTAAATAAGTGAAAAAAAAAACCAAAAAAAAAACCACAGGGTATACAGGGTGAGGTAACACGCAAATAACTGCCGACAAAACTGTCGTACCTTTGTTATGAAAACATTTGCAATGACCTTGAAAGCAGCATTCAAGGTCATCTGCATTCTATTTTCCAAAGGGCACAAGATAAAGCAGAAAAGTGAATTACAAAGTTGCACGCGAGCATCAAACACTGCTAACAACGAAAACAAATTGAAAATTTGAGCATAATTACAGTATTTTCGAGGAAGACAAAATAGCAACTACTCTTCCCTACACGTTTTAACTGCCGTACAGTGAAGCCTAGGGGCTGCTTATGCAAGCGTGTGTGTGTGTGTGTGTGTGTGTGTTCCGAATCGTTTCTGCATCATCAATACTTGTGAACGGGTGCAGTTCAATTACAGGTTGCAATAAAAGAAAACTATGTATGATATTTCAATGTTATCCAGAGCCTGGTCACAAGAATCCCCAACAATGAAAAAACTCATTGTTACGAATGCCCGCACTTCCATTAAAGGCGGGAAAACTGCGGTATTCGCAAGCTTCATAAATCATTGTGGCATCACAGAAGACGACGACCAAGGTCTTTTACGAGCCCACTACAAAAATAAATTGCATAAATGACTACAACGAAATGAAACACAAAATACACAATTAATTGCACAATAGTGCAATCACACACAGGCGAATTACACACAATAAATTACACAATACGCATTACGTATCTGCAACTCTGATGGCTTAACATGTATTTTTTCTTGTAACCGTTCGTTTAGAGCATTACGTTTTTTTTAGGCCTACATCCGTATTTTATATGCTTATGCATTTTTTAAAAATAATACAAATAGGGGTGAAAAATATGTGGTAAAAAATTGTAGTTTTCTAAATGTTGGAAAAAATGGAAATGAATAAAATAAGCCAAAAATCCCTGCTTATTGAAAATTAGTAGCACAAAAAATACGGGGAGGGAGTAATTTTTGTAGTATTTTTTTTAGCAAAAATGTTGTTCCTGAATTTCGGGCTCATTGCATTGTACCTTTGTGCAAAAAGTGGCAGATTTATGAAAAACGTTGACTGAATATCAGCTGTGAAAATTACGGATTTGCAAAAACGGGGGGGGGGGGGGGGGAAAAAAATACGTGGGTGAAAAACAGAAATTTGAAAAAAAAATGGAGGCAAAAATTGCAAGTGTGCAATAAAATGTGAGCGAAGAAAAAAGTTAGGCAGGTTTGCAAAAATTGGTAGCATGCAATACGGAGAAGGAGGTTAGAAAAGGAAGCCCAAAATGGAGCAACTTTTCTCTGGTCTTAGAATTAGGAATTTCATCTGTTGTGGTTTGGTAGTCCAACTGGGTACTTCTTTCTCCATAACTATATTAGGCTGCGTGGGCCCTACAGCAATTATCCATCTAGGATCCCCCGTCCCCCATCTTTATAGTGGGGGGGGGGGGGGGGGCTTATGCAGCTGCTTTATCCGTGCAGAAACACTCCCCTCTGGTAGTCCTGGGCAAGATCTGGGCAAGTGTCTACAGCGCTGCTCGATCTCTTGCCCTGGCGCAAAACTAAAGCCAAGTGAGGTTGGTGAGCTTGGCTGAAAATGAATGCACTCCTCCTTCAGAGTCATCGCAGCTCCATCTATTGCCGGCGCGGACAAATACGTTGCGAAAAACCAAGGCCCGTTGAGATAGTAGCTGTGCTCCACTCCAGGCCCGTCAGCTTTGTTTTAGTTAGCGAAAGACACGTCAGGAGCCGTCCGGTACCGTACGGCCTGAGAACTGAAGGAAATTGGTATCTGAACGAACTGTATGTGTGAAGTCGATTGCGTTGCTTTGCGTAGGTTAATCAAAATGCCACCAGGAGCCGTTGAGTACCGTAGGGCCTGCAAGCCAATGGGAGTGAACTCTATGAAGAAGGGGTGGGAGAAGTGTAAAAAAAAGAGACCGAAATCCGTATTCCATTTTGGGAAAAATGTTTGCGTTAATCTAAAATAATACATTAAACTGCATGCTTATATAATCATTGTTGGGGAATGTCTAAAATAATAGATTTTTCATAAAATGTTATGTTTGTTACGTTCAAATAATAGCTTAAAATATTAATTTAAGGATTTCTTAAAATGCATTTGTTTATCTTAAAATATTTCACGATTGTAATTCGCACTAGTTCAGTGACATACTTCCCCGACAAATGCTTACCAGTGCTACAAAATGCTGTTACGCAGAATGAAATTTTCAGTAATTTAAGAAAGTACAGTGGTAAAGTACCTTCAAACGTGAGAATAAGAAACGACACCATCTTAATTTATGCAAAGTACTATAAAAAACATAATAAAATCATTAAAACTACACAAAATTAGCCAAGGGCGACGTAACAAAAGTAACAGATAACCTCTCCCCCCCCCCC
>JAHWFP010178604.1:0-27550 GCA_023313725.1 Lithobius niger | reverse complement strand
ACGAGGCTGGCGTCATTGGTGGTAGCGAGGAAGAGTGTGTGTCATCGCCGGTTACCGGTTTTCAAAGAGTGTGTGTCTCCACGGGAACATGGATGATCGGTATTAAGACATAGCAATGTTACGAGCCCTTTGACTCTTGTGATATTACAGCGTCGCAACATTCTTGACATCGTCGATGCTGCGCCGTAGCGATCCTACCATCTACCGATGCAGTGCTGGAGCGACACGGTAAAGAGCGGATTACTGACCAAAGCTGGCCGATAGATTGGCTCTTGGTCTCATTGTCGGAAGTGTTGTCTTTCATCGTCAACAGTGCGATGGTTGGGACTGTAAACCAAACCACCCGATTACTTTACCCCATCAGAAGTCGGATGGCTGTCATTTCTATTCCGCCTGCCAACATACGATTTCTATTTATCTGTGTAGGACAACGAGTTTTGTCCCGTTTTTCGCCCCATCAACTGAAGTTTCTTTGCACCAGTGGATGACGAACAGCTTTTGACCCAATATTTGAAGTACTGGCTTTGCGGGTTGTTTTAATCTTTCCCATGATTGGTCCTGTTGTATTTGAAGATTTAGCGTCGGTCAAATGCTAGACACCTTAACTTAAGTTTTGAGGGGAAGCTAAGCCAAAGTGATGAACTAAACGCAGTGGTCGGTGAAGCAATACGAGGAGTAACGAGCATACTGATTTAAGTGGGAGGGGGATGGAAACAGCTTTCATGAGAGCCATCATGTGTACCATAACAGGGCGGCAGTCCAAAACAACGCTCAGAAAATGATAAACGCTTGATTGGCTGTCATATAAGAATGCATGGAGTTGGAGTTCTAAGGTATTTATGCGGCAGCTTTCTCCTAGCCCGTCCACGTGCCGGCAACAGTTTTCATGTCCATGTGCACATCCCAGCCCCAATTCGAAGGATCGGAGAACAGGAGTGTGACCGATGGTGAATGATGGAACGGTGCTCCTACCAGATAGTTCTTCAGCTGGTCACCATGCGAATGGAGACGGTCCTGGGTGATGACGTTTTGCGAACTGAACAGTGTCGTCCATTCTTCCTTCCAGAACCGATGAGGGACCTCTCCCTCTGAGAACCCAATGGAACCAGACATGCCATGAAATCTACACGTTCTGTGGTCTCGGAAGGTTAAGGGCCGATTCCGATTCCATGCACAGCAGGAAATTAAAGATGATGTCCAAGGCATGAATTTTCTCCCAGGGTGGGTCGGACGCCAAAGGATGACAGTCAAACCGCCCTCCAGGAGATGAAGCTCCTCGGAAGGTAAGATGTGCCTGCAACACGATAGATCAAAGATGTCCCATGATGAATACATTCCACGAAAAAGAATCAAATGTAAAAGTGGTGAATATGGAATTGTGACTGATATTAGGTGCTGAACATATCAGAATGATATTCAATTAACATTCAAATAACAGAGGCAGTGCACAAATTCAGTATGTGTAAGAAAGTTTGGTGAAAGGTCGTACCGAAGAAGTATGAATACGCCTACTATGACAACTCCCAAAACTAGACAAACGCCTAACTGTGCCTCAAACTGATGGGACATGGGGATATGCACAGGCCTCTTTCAGTAGGGTTATTTTGCTGCATCTAATCAGAGAGAATTCATCCAGGGATGGACCCACTGGCTACAGGCGAGGGAAGATTTTAAACGCGAAATGTGAACGAACAGTCCGACTTAGTAAAAAGTTCTCATAATCGCAAGAAGCCGGATGAAGAAAGTTGGCGTTCCAGCACAATAACACCAGTGATTGAATGACTTTCCAAAATTTGCACTAACGTTTTTAGGTTGTGTATTTAGTTGAAGTGTGAGTAAAAATTAGCACGCTCCATTTAGTTTCCAGAAACTTACGGATGGCGTCACACCTTTTCAGGATGACACGGCTTGCGGTGCCGAAACATGGCCACGGCATCTTCAAAACGTTTTAGCTTTTCTCTCTGCTGTCAAGAAAGCTGGGCTTAAGGTTAACGCTAAAAAGTCGTAGGTTGCTTACAGCAAAGCTACTTTTATTGGCCATGAGGTTGGAAATGGTTCAAGAACCCCCTCTAAGGTAAACGTTTTGGCTGTGCAAAAATTCGCACGACCACAGACGAAGAAAGACGTTCACTCTTTCCATGGGTTAGTAGGCTACTATCAGTGCTACATTAACCGGTATTCGCAGATCTGTTCTTCATTAACAGACTCCTTGAAAAAGGAAGCTCCCGATCCAATTCTTTGGGACGATCAAAACAAACAGCTTTTGAAACTTTGAAGAAAGCTCTCTTTACCTTCCCTGTACTCACAGTTCCCGATTTCACACAATCGTTTGTGCTACATTGTAGCATTTGTGATTGTAGTGAGTGAGGTATGGGCGTTGTCATCTCCCAGATGTTTGATGGTGAGCAACATTCATGCTTGTATGTATCCCGTAAACTCGCAGCCCGTACGCAAAACTATATTAAGAAATGGTGTGCGTGTTTGGTCCGGGCCGTTGCAAAGTTGAGACCCTACATCTATGGCACTGGATTTTTTCATCAAATCAGACCATAACCCGCTACAATGGCTCAAGCAGATGTCTGGCAAAAATCCCAAATTGTTGAGATGGAGTCTTACACTACAAGACTGCGATTATTTAGTGCGTTACAAGCGCGGAAAATTGCCTTCTTGTCTGGAATGATACGTGGTGACGCCGAATTTGTATTACAGGGACTGTGAGCAACTGCTTAATTCCAGGTTGGCATCGTTTTGCCCGTCACCTTATGTCGATGATTCATCAATATCAAGTGTCCTTATGCCAATTTTGCACATACTGGCTGACAAACGCTGATTTTCATTCACTTCGCTCACTCAATCAGCGCATCCCCCTTACCACTGTAAACCCTTTTTCCCTCTTACCTTCAGTTAGAGCGTGGTGATACCGAGTTTGTATAACAGGCACTGTGAACGAATGCTTATTTCCATTTTGGCATCCTTCTTCCCCCTTGTCTTCTCGTGTTTATCGTGAAAATGACTTCCCTTAATTCGTACAATACAGTTTGTAAACGCAGATAGATTGCCACGAAATCTCGGGGTGTTGCGTACCCAGGACATTTTTACTCCCAGGCATCCCTGGGGATCCCAAGGTTTAATTAACACATTACTTGCAAAATGAATTTATTTAAGGTTTGGCAAAATGGCTGGGGGTCCAGTCCCACAGCCGGTTTTTGATAGGGAAAGTTACTGATTTTTTTTTTATAAGAACCTCCCCACACCTAGTGACCGCACTAGGGGTGGGCCAGAGTAGGCCATGACCCCCCAAATATTTCACCCCCTGCGGCTCCCCTGACCCCACCACCAGAAAATGAAATAATAATAAAAAACTTGCAGGGTAAAAATGAAATCACATTACTAAACTGAGCTTTTATTTTTTTACTTCGTTTTAGAAAATACGAAAGAAAATATGAAAACGTAAACTCAATATTTCTGTAAGCTTAGAGCATTTATTTACAACGTACTTCTATAACCACAGAGCATACATGAAGATCACATAACTACCTGCCTAATGTTAGCTACACAGGGCTCGAAATGTCCAGAAAAAAAGTGTGTAGCATAATTGCGACGCAAAATAAAAATTTGAGTAGCAATCGCAAAATAATGGTTAGCAGTTTTCATAAAACATATATATATGAAAAGGCATTTTCGTTTTAATTGATGGTTCAGCAAGAACAAGAGCATGTGATTGTGTGACAAATAAATTGCATCATTTTTTTTTAATACCTAAATATTCTGATAATTTATGTTACGGTTGTGTATCGTTCAATTTCATTCTTTGAACGTTGTATAAAAATAACCTAACTTTTGTAAGGATTGGAATTAAGAATTTTACAGAACACAATGATTGTTCTATTATAAATGGGCTGGGCTCACTGCAAAAGGATTTTTTAACTTAGTTATAAAGTTCTTTCACCATGATCTTGCGTCGTTAAACTGCTACGCAAATTTCAATTTTGTATCGCTAATGTCCAAAATTGTGGTGCAAACTGCGATGCGATACCGCTCATTTCGAGCCCTGCTACACCTCCTACCTGTCGTAAACTAATAACCCATATTAGGCGTTTGGACGGGATTCGAACTTGCAACCGTTTGATTAGCAGGCTAACGCCCTAACCCTCAGGCTATGCTGACTTGGAACACCCAATAAAATAATTATGACAATACCCTTTATCCTGGCATTTGCATTGTTGTTGTTCTGTTTGTGAAGCTTTTAATACTGGCGTTTGCTGATTTACATTGTTGCCTAATAACAATAAACAATGAAACTGGTCATTCTGGGCCCCGTAACTCCGGAATGGAATGCCCAATCAAAATTCTGCTTTAAGGTGCAAAACTACACCACGGTAGCTGTCCGTAGACACCATCCACACCGTCACACGCCAAATATTAATGGAGCAGATGCGGTCACAAAATTTGTGAAAGTATGCCACAGTAGGCTTTTAATATATAGATGCGTAATAGCATTCAGCTGGTACTTTAAACTTAACATTTTGCATTTACCTTATTTAATCTTTTTCCACAAACGCTGCCTTTCGTCCGTACATTTTACCGGTAAAAATACCAAAGTTTATTTTATTTTTTCTCTGCAAAAACACTGACAGTGACTCCCCAATACATTCCAAACAATGGCTTTTATTCCTTCTACTAAACTGCCTTTATCTGAGCACACCTAGTCTTTTAAGTCAATTAAAACTCAGTTGTAAAGGTTTAACATAAACTGAGACTCCGTACTGAAAACTCCATAGTCAAGGATCCTTCAATAGCTCCAAGAGCAGCTCCACCCACTTCAGCTAATCATGCAGACCAAGCTCTCACACGCGTCTGCGCTTTGCCAGCCAGGAACTGATCCTCTGGTAGAGAAACTCGCGAGCACTTTGATTCGAAGGCATAGCTCACTGACAAAAGCCAACAGTCACTAGCCGGACAGGAGGTAGAGATGTCTCGACCACGCACGTTGCCATGCCAGGTAAAAATTAGTAGCTTTCAAATAGACTAGTTTAACCTTTAAAAAAAGACTAAAATACCAGGGCCTGCACCTGGTTGATTTTAGTTTTTATTGCCTAACAGAAAATATACATGACCCCTTTTTCATAGCAGTTTCCCCCCTTTTGAGCTTATTTTCCCTAGAAGTTTGGCTTCCCTGCTGGGCTCGTAATAGTTCTGCGCATGCGCGGGCTTGGGCCAGTCTATATAAGCACGCCGCGTCAGCCGAACCACATCATTTCTCCCGAACCCAGAACTTAGTTCACGGAGGGAAGGCTGAGCGGGATGAAAGGTAATGTACATTTTCAGTAAGGCAATAAAAACTAAAATCAACCAGGTGCAGGCCCTGGTATTTTAGTCTTTTTATAGCCGATGAAGATATAAATTACCTTTTTTATAGCAGACTTCGTCACCTAGGAGGAGGGCTAGGTTGGAGTAACCCGCATTACGAGTCAGCGCCCCCAAGGAACAAGTCCCGGAGAAGACAACCTTAAGGCCAAAGCCATACCCACAACGGAACATGATAAGAAAGAAGAGGTACAGAATCGAATGTATCGTATAAGTGGGAGGCTAAGTGGACTCAGTCTTCAGAGTGGATAACAGACATAACAGTTTTTCGCAATAAGAGTCTTACAACCCGTGGGGACAAGGCAGAACAAGTAATAATTCGTAAGACCTATTTACCTTGTTGGGAAGGAGAATCAACGAAACTTGAGGAACAGTACTTGAATGATGCATGTCGAACTAGCAGGATGAGGCTTTGTGATTCGCATGGTGTCACGTCGTTTGTACGGTCTGGAGCAGGAAGGAACTAGGAGTCGGTGTTGAAGGGAATCGTTGCACAAGCAAGTGCATGGTGGTAATCGATCCTTCAGAAGAACTGGGTGATGAGAGTTAACGATGAGCAAAGTACTGAGGAAAGTACAGAAAGAAGATGTATCAGCGAAGCCACGTAATGTAATGGTTGGTCGGTTAGTGGAAGGACCAAGGGAGAACGTGCTTCAAGCAATGCGCTCACTGTGAGAGAAGGTTCTCGTGATGAAGAGGAGGGAACCGTTGCCCCACGAGTAAGGGCTTCAGACAAGGCCGAGGCTGGAGGAAAGAGTGCAGCAGTAGGCGTTGTTTGTCGTGGTTGGCGCAATTCCAGGTAACCGTGAACAGTTGTTGAGTGGGCCGGGAATCGGTGGCGCAACTAAGGGAATCGCAATGTTCCTGGTGCGTGAAGGGAAGGGCCTTTGAGGAGAGAGAGGTCGTTTAATCACCTTAATGCGAACCGGTCATTCGTAAGGAAAGTAGTCGATTGTCCTAGCAGCGGAGGTTAGTCACGAAGACCGCATCCATAACCTGTGACAAGATCTTGATTCTGGCATGAGGTATCGGAAGATGTTGTTCTGCTGGGTTTGTATAAAAGGAAATCGGGAATGATTCCCCTGACAGTTTGAGTAATTCAGGGAGAGGGATCGCAGAGAGATCGGGAACACCACAAAATGGGGAATCGTGATCCATGAAAGAAGGATCTGGAGAGTAACAGGAATTGTGAATGCTTTCCTCTTGAGGCGGGAGCTCCTTTAAGGGAGCAGGAATCGTGTCAAGATGAATCGGAGGTGTACGAGTATCAGGTGCTTGTGAAGTGCCGGCATCAGTGGATCGCTGTTGTGTCGGAACGCCAGAGAACGAAGTTGATGTGCAATCGGTAACCGGCTTTCCGCTTGAAGGTAGGAAGTGGAGAGTCCATAAGGCTACGAGCTTGTAGACTAGCGAGTGGACCGCTAACTTAAAGAGGGGCGGATCGGTAGCTCAGAAAAGAGCGAGAAGACAAGTCGAAAGGAGAAACCTGTGGTGTGTGAGACGAAGGTAGCTTAGCAACCGTTTTGCGAGACATAAACTGAAGCTTGAGTCTTGTAAAATGTTGCTTTGTGCAAGCAACTTTCGTAGTAAGGGATCGTAGGTTCCTGGAGGGAACCGGCTGGTTTTCGTAGGTCGTGCACTTGAGAATTAGAAAAGGGGACCGCTAGCACATGGCGGAGCAGATTGAATGCTGTGAGATGAACGAGAAGACAAGTCCAGTGGCATGACGCGGGCAGTACAAGATGCTGCCTTAGCAGCAGCTTTGCGAGTTTTGACTTGCAGTTTAAGTCTGGCATAAATTTCCTTAGCACGGGCAAGGTCTTCGCGGAGGGAACGTAGTGTAAGTGTGTTCAATGTGGAAGCCAAACTTGAAGTAGTTAAACCTTATTTAATGCGGAATAATCTTGACAAGATTTGGGTTACATTAATTTGTACATTCTCAACACAAGAATCAACGAGAATAGAACACCGGGCTCTGAAGCCCTTGACTTTTATATGCTCCGGTCGGATCCAGAGCTACACCGGACAACCAATCAGCTCCTGAGTTCGCTAACCAATCCAGTTCTTGGTTACAAAGTTTTCACCAATCGTGGCCAACAATACTTGCACGTCCGCTCATGGTTTTGGCGCAAAACCTTAAAGTCCTTGCTGTTACACAACGATTTTGGCGCCAACAAAAGTCAACCACAACACAACAGCACACAAGTAGGTAAAAGGGTGAGCCAATGTCCGTTACACCCCCACACGTTACCGGGGGGGGGGGGGCGGGAGTCTGGAAAGCACAAGTCCAATGGGAAAATCATGAAACCACAAGTCAATTTAGGATGCACACACATTAGTTGCAATACAGTGGCGTTGCTTTTTTTTTTTACTCTCCCCCTTACACAAAATGTCGGCTTAAAGTATCAGCATTGGAATTTTTCTTCCCAGCTTTATGACAGATATCAAATTCATAATCCTGGAGTGCTAGCGACAAACGAAGTAACCTACCATTTTTTGTACCTCGATTCCTTAACCATACAAGAGGATTGTGATCAGTGAAAATTAAAAATCTTGAGCCTACAATGTAATGTCCAAGTTTATGGATTGCCCACACCACACAGCAACATTCTTTCTCAATTGTACTGTATGCAAGCTCTCGTGGATAAAATTTCCTTGAAAGAAACAAGACTGGATGCTCATTGCCGTCATTGTCTTCCTGGCACAATATCGCTCCCATACCTAGGTCACTCACGTCCGTTTGAATCAAAAAACTCTGAATAATCCGGTGCATGTAGTACCGGTTTCTTAGTGATTGCGGCCTTAAGAGCCTGAAAAGCGTGTTCACACGCATCATCCTAATCTACCTTTGTAGGTTCGGATGCTTTCAATTTGTCTGTTAAAGGACTAGCAAGCTGAGCAAAGTTAGGTATGTAATGTTGGTAATAGCCTACTAACCCTAGTATTGACCTAATTTCCTTCTTAGTTTTAGGCCTATGTAACTGACTAACAGCCAAAACTTTGATGTCTGTAGGGGATCTCACACCACCACCACTTCATGACCTACGTAAACAGCATGATCCATACCGAACTGGCATTCTTTTGGATTTATAGTTAGTCCTGCCTTCTGAACTTCCTGAAGCAATTTTAGAGTGTGATTTAGGTGTTCCCCCCATTCTTCAGATTTCACGGCATCATCATCAAGAAACGGTCCTGCAAATTCCCTTACATTTTTGCAAACTTGTTCCATTAATCGTTGGAAGCAAAAAGAAGCATTTTTAGTACCAAAATTCATCACTAAATTGCTGGGGGACTCATAGACTCCTTTATGGTTATGATCGCTGTCAATTCTCTTGCTCTTGGTGAATTTGGGACTTGCCAAAATCCCCTAAAAGGTCATAAATCGAGATAAATTTAGCTTTACTAGCTTCCTGAACTAAATGCATTGGGTATTTTTGTGTTTTAGTACCCTCATTCAATAGTCGATAATCTGCTACTGGCATAGGGTCCTTATCCACCTCCTGAACAATTAGCATAGGAGAGACACGTGTGCTTTTGGTCTCACGAATAATCCCTAACTTTAACATTCTATCTAACTCTGTATCAATGAGTTGTTTTTGTCTTGGTGAGTAATGGTGCAATGTTGCCTGTTTATTTGGGTCACGTGTTAACGCTAAATCAAATTCAATTAAGTTTGTTCTCCCAGGATTAAAGAAAATACCCTAGGTACTTGACGAAATACTTGTTTTAGTTCCTCAATCATTTGTATTCGTAAAAAGTTCGAAACTCATTTTTGCTCACTTTCAAAATGCAGATATTATCAATACCTTGCTAATTTTCGACTGAAATTCTTCAGTCTTCATCAGGCATTAGGGTTGGGAAAAACCGGTTATTTGCCTAAACGTTTACTAAACGAACCTAATTTACCGTTTACCGTTTAAACGGTTCTCCCCTCCCCCCAACAAAATAATAAAAAAAATGCTTTGAAACCTGCGTTGTCGTTTACCTAAAATTAAAACTAAATAACCAACATTTACATTTCCAAAGATAAAATTAAATTGTACCGCAAATTATTTTAAAAAAAAAATTAAAGCATTATGAACGATCGTTGTTGATATTCGGTAAAGTCCGAAAACATTATCGAGGGAAAAAAATATGCTAACACCTTTCAAACTTCACCTATAAGTTCATCGAATCATAACAGACTAGTAGTAAACACCGGGTACCAGTTTTTTCTGTCTATTTGATAGGTCGATGCGGAAAGTAAATCTTGCAGTAGGCCTAAACATAACATTTTTTATTTACCTTGATTATTATTTTTGTTGTAGGAGTCGTCAAAACTGGCGTTAAATTACTTTCGTGTGATGAAAATAGCACGTGGTTTAAGCGATCGTGACACATTAATCAAGGAACAACATGCAGCCGCCGTCTTGTCGCGTTTGAGCGCTGGGAATTCCGGGGAAATCCCCTTTCCGGCTGCCATCGATGTTGACATTAATTTCAACGAATAAACTGCTCCGTTTCAACGGCCGCTGGTGCCTCCTTTAGTATCGCGAGCTCCGATTGGTTGATTCATACTAGGTGCCTGTTGAACGCGTTGGGGCCAGTCATGAAATGACGTCACGCAAAGCGAGTAACGGCCGTTTCCATTGGAGCAAGTGTGCACGCGTCCTTTGTGTACAGCCAGCTTGGAGCCGAAGATGGCAGCCCGCAATGGATTGATTGAGCGCTGTCGACGCTCGTTAATATTTGAGGACTTTAAACAACTTTAAGGTAATAAAAACATTTTTAAAAATGGCAGAGTGGTAAAAAATACTGCAGAAGCATAACCAGTGGCTGTCAGCATTCCAAGATCGCCCAGTTCAGAAAGTGTAGCAATTTCTTTGGCCGGAGTTTTTCGGTATTTTTGGCCAAGAGCAGTTTAGATAATCGGATACAGTAAAACATCAGTTCGGATAACTCAGGTTTTACTGTACATTATATAAACAAAATTTATGGATATCCAATCAGAATAAAATAATTAATAAAAAAAAAGCTAAGTATGATGCGAGACAAAACATAAGACTGACACCTTCCAACCAAATGTTTACAAATTTAGTACCCTCTTCCCATTTTTTCGGTTATAAATAAACGAAAAATGCTAAACGTTTAAACGTTCAAATTCCGGTTAACCGTTTAACCGTCCCAACCCTATCAGGCATCCTAGTTAAAGTGGCACTCTCACCAATTAAAATGCGAACGAAAATACCGTGGTGCCATCTAGCGACATTGATATTATTAACCTTTATAGCTTGCCCGCACGTGCACGAGGACGAACCAAATTTTCACTCAATAATTAAGGATGTCGTGGCTTGTTTGTTTCGTTAAAAGAAATGCCGTTATGCATTCCCTCGCTTGGTGCAAGGAAACGCTAGATGGTACTACACAGCGCTAGATGTTGTCAGAATTCGTCTGCTTTCAATCGGTGATAGTTCCACTTTACTGGCTTTTCTACATCTCCTTTGCTGGTCTTTTGAACACGGCAACCATTTGAAAAAACGTTGTGGCCTCCGGTATTTACAACGCTGCTGCTTTCCTGCGCTTCCCGTTCGCTTGTTTCCATCCACTTGCGCTGGAGCAGGGAATCAAGACCTTTTCCCACTAGGTGCATAATATGCGGGTTTGATGGCCCTTGGGTGTTCATCAGTGAAACAGAATGTCTTCTGTGGTGTTGGATGGCGATAGACTCAAGGCACCTAAGGTGGGTGTCACTCGCTGTGTTAGAGCTGATGAGCGTTTCTGTTTTTTCCCATGCAATGTTATGTTCAGTGCTCATGCAATGGAGTGAAATGTTATTGTCTTTCATTTTATTCCTGGTGTCACTCATGTGTTGGCCAATTCTCGTTCTTACTCCTTTTCTTGTTTCACCGATGTATACAGCACTGCACCCATTGCATGGGACATGATACACACCTTCTCTGGTATTAGCCATTTCTTCCATGGACTGCTCGTCTCTCATTTTTTGTGTTTCTCATTCAGCACTTATATTCTCATTTTGAGTTTTTCTGCCTCTCATCACAAGTGACTTAAGATTCGCACTCTTCCTAAAGAAGGTAAGATTTGTTGACGATGTGGGAGCAGTGGTAAAGAACAGTGACTTAGAAAGAGTGTATGAAAAATTGAATGGATGGCACCCTGATCTCTCGTTCACTCTTGAAGAAGAAAAAGAAGGGTCCTTCCATTTTTGGATGTCCTGATTACAAGTACAGATTGTGGAAAAGTTACTTACCAACCGTACCGAAAACCAACAGCTTCGCAGAGGGGCATCTCGTATTCCTCTGGGCACCCCAAGGAACAACTTAAAGCCATCTCCCTGAATGAATTCTCTCGTCTCTTCAGAAACTCCAGTGATGAAAGGACGCCACATATTCAGGAAGCAAAAGGAAGATTTATCCAACTACGCTACCCAGGTCTCCTGAATGCGCAAATTCAAAAGGAATCGCAAAAAAACAAACAAGCAAATGAAAAAAAGCAAAAAAAAAGTAAAAGTGAAATGGTACACAAGAGAAGAGTGGGGTTGACCTATTTGAGAGGAGTAAGTGATAAAGTCAAGAACTTGATCTCCAAGAAAGGATTTACCACCTTCTTTAGGAAGAGAGCGAATCTTAAATCACTTGTGATGAGAGGCAGAAAAACTCAAAATGAGAATATATGTGCTGAACGAGAAACACAAAAAATGAGAGACGAGCAGTCCATGGGAGAAGTGGCTAATACCAGAGAAGGTGTGTATCGTGTCCCATACAATGGGTGCAGTGCTGTATACATCGGTGAAACAAGAAAAGGAGTAAGAACGAGAATTGGCCAACACATGAGTGACACCAGGAATAAAATGAAAGACAATAACATTTCACTCCATTGCATGAGCACTGAACATAACATTGAATGGGAAAAAACAGAAACGCTCATCAGACCTAACACTCCGAGTGACACACACCTTATGTGCCTTGAGTTTATCGTCATCCAACACCACAGAAGACATTGTACCACTGATGAACACCCAAGGGCCATCAAACGCGCATATTATGCACCTAGTGGGAAAAGGTCTCGATTCCCTGCTCCAGCGCAAGTGGATGGAAACAAGAGAACGGGAAGCGCAGGAAAGCAGCAGCGTTGTAAATACCGGAGGCCACAACGTTTTTCAAAATGGTTGCCGTGTTCAAAAGACCAGCAAAGGAGATGTAGAAAAGCCAATTAACTAGGATGCCTGATGAACTGAAGAATTTCAGTCGAAAATTAGCAAGGTATTGATAATATCTGCATTTTGAAAGTGAGCGAAAATGAGTTTTGAACTTTTTACGAATATTAATCAAGAGTTTCAAAGTACGTCCAGTAACGGTCACTCATTTGTGGGGTCATGGTACCTAAGCTTTTAGCCATGCTAATGACTTCTTCTGGACTCAAATACTCAGGAGGTTTCCCTTCCCAGATTGGGGTTTCCTCAATTTCTTCAGGTGCTAATATGACATTTACATTAAGTAAGGCATTAGCATATTCACGTGATAAATTGCTAATTTAGTTTTGGCCTATTTAAAGCTATTTGGTAATTTACTTCTCCCAGCTTTTTTACTATCGTAAATGGCCCTTTCCAAAATACGTCAAGTTTGTATTTCCTGTCAGTTTTGAGTACTAATACCTCATCTCCCTCCTTATACTGCCTATCACGGGCCCCTTTATCATAATACTTTTTTGCTTTGGTTTGAGCTTTAAGTGTTGCCTCTTCTGCTAATGCCCTACTGTTTTGAAACCTATTTAGCAAGTTATACTACACATGTTCAACCACTGTAATATTTACATCTTTATCCTCCCACCTATCTTTAAGTAACTGTAATGGTCCCCTAATGTTGCTACCATACACTACTTCTGACGGTGTGAAATTAGTGGTTTCATGCACTGAACTACGAATAGCAAAGCTACTTCTGGCAAACACTGCTCCCAATCATTTGGATTTTCTAAACACAAAGCCCTTAAAATGTCTTTTAAATTCCTGTGAACTCGTTCCACAGAGTTTGACTGAGGCCTATGAGGAGAACTATGCACAATCTCAATCCCACATTTCTCTAGGAAATAAGTTGTCAGTTGTGAAACAAAAATGCTGCCTTGGTCCGACTGGATCGTTACCGAAAAGCCTATTCGACAAAAAACTTTTCTAGGAAATAAGTTGTCAGTTGTGAAACAAAAATGCTGCCTTGGTCCGACTGGATCGTTACCGGAAAGCCTATTCGACAAAAAACTTTTAAAAGTTAATCGACAATTGTTTCAGAGTTAGCTACCTTTAAAGCTACTGCTTCTGGAAATTTTGTCGCGGGGCATAACATTGTCAGAATATACCTGAAACCTTGCTGTGTTGATTTCATTGGTCCTACCACATCAATTATTAAGCGTTTGAACGGTGTACTTATTATGGGAACCTTACCAATGGCACTTTAGTTACAACACGAGTTTTGCCTATGCGCTGACATGTATCACATTGTTTGACCGCCTTTTCAAATTGTTTATACATCCCAGGCCAATAAAAGTGCTGCTGAATTCTTGCCAAAGTTTTCTTTTTACCTAGGTGTCCCGACCACCCATTTGAATGAGCCACATCAATTACCTGATTTCTGTACTTAAGTGGTATAACAATCCGTTCAAAAACACAGTCCGTAGTGCGCTGTTCCCACTGTCTGTACAATATTGTAACGTGGATTTAACATTATTTTATTTAATTTTTGTGTGTTAAAGTGTTAATTTTTGTTTTTGTGAAATACAATGCTTGGTTTCGGTTTGGCTACGGCGTTAGTTTCGGTTCGGCTATGGCGCTCTTCAACTTCCGGTTTCTGGCGTGTGGCGGCGCTGAAGTTGTTACTGACGTTTTGATGGCGAAGTTTACAAAATGTGCGCGTTGGGTGAAAAACGTGGTTCTTCTGGCGAGCATGCTGAAACGCAATGAAGCAAGTTTTTGCCGTCCGTTGCAAATTCGGAATGTGGCCCTTTCAAATTTCTAGCGTCCGTCCTGTTCATTTACAAAAGTCATCCCGCGCCTGTTGAAAAATCAAGCATGAAGAAGGACGAAATGCAGCAACGTCATGACGAGTGAAGTTTGCGTTTGGTTTGGGAATTTCACTAATGTTAGTTGGTAATGGCAGACTTTGATATTTATTCGAAACACCTGGATGCCACTCTTGCCCTCAACTAGTGAAGCTTGTTGGAATTTGTGGGAGCTGAGTGACCAAGAACGAAACAACGGAACTGTTACTCGATTCGATAGTGTGGGAAATAAAAGCCGTCTACGTTTCCATCATGTCCAATCCTCCGTCGATGGTAGGCCTGTTTGAGTTCTTGAACTTTGTTTGACGCTGCGACATGAATCTCCAATCCTTCGACTGGTCCGTGAGTAACAAAACTGAATTTAACTGCATTCAACTAACAGTGTCGATAGCCTATTCGTAGATATGCGCCAAAAAGCCAGCCAGTAAAACCGAACCTATATGTAACTATATTTATGTGTATTTATTTATTCACTATTCCTGACAGTTATGCCAGTAATGATGAATAGTTGAAATATTAGGCATTTAACCCCGATAAATGAATTCGTCCAGGGAAAAGTGAAGCTGAGCTTCTTGTGGATTTGAAACTGGAAAATTTTGCTCGACTCAAAGGTTTACTATTGAGTAAAAAGTAATGCTAGAGAAATATATTTAGAGTAGAGGTTGATATATTTTGCGAAATATTAATTCCATCATTTGAAGGAAATTTTTGATAATTCTTAGGAATTAGCCTTCATTGTGGGGTAAGAATAAAGCCTATTTATTTGTTGTAGTATAATTATAGCCTATTGGTGAAACTATATTTCAAAGGCCTATTGCCTTATGAATAGCTAACTGAATTTATCATATTGAATTAAATTTAAAGCTTTCGATAGCTTTTGTTGTAGCCTATTAGGGGCAAACGTAACGTAACTAACATGTTAGGAATTATTGAATTAAATGTTTATTTATTGTTATCATTATTTACTTGTGGAACTGATTCCTGTGCCTCACTTAAAATAAGATTGAACCCGGGAGATTTTTTTGCGATAACATTCTAATTAAGCTTGGAAGAAGTGAAATTACGGTGTTACAATATTCCCTTCCTTATAAAAAATTCTGTTGAAGGATTTTTGCTCCCCAGAACTGCCTTCCAACACCCATCTAAGCTCTCATCTAATTTCTGAGCTTCAATTAAGTCCACTGTGGATGTCCTAACTAAACTGATATAATCTGCAGTCAAGGGTGATAGCACACTGCTAATCTTAGCTGCACCATCTACATTTACTTTGGCTTTGACCCCTGGCTTAGTTAAATCTGGATCCTTACCAACAGATTTTACTTTAACCTTAACTTCAGAAGAATCTGCTAGCCTACTGCTGCTTTTCTGCGTCCCCCCTAGCCACATTTTCAAGATCATCATGTTTTGTACCTTCCGTTTTACCCTCTTCTCTTAGCCTACCTTCATGACGTTGTTTGGCCTGTGCCCTAGTAATAACATTACATAATTCTGACTGCTCCTCATGATTCTTGTTCTGAATGCCATGAACTGTTTTGTCAGTTAAAATACAATCAAACTTTCCTGGAAAATAGGGTGAAACTGCTGCCCTAACTTTTACTTTACCACTTGGGGATCTCCATAACTGCTACTGGTAATTCTGCTGGAGTGGGGAATAATACTGTACTCAACTGAATGAATTCCCCTGTTAGATTTGCTGGATCTACCAGTTTGCTAGCAAAAACATTTAGTGTTGCACCAGTGTCTCGCAAAACTCTTAACTGTTTACCTTCCAAATCATAACCTGCTATTATGTTATGGTCCAATTCAGAAAATGTATTTTTGCCACGGGTAATGCATAAATTTACTGAAGCTGTACTACGTTTACTTGGGCAATTTTTGACGAGATGGGAAGAATCACCACGCTCAAAACACGATCGTTTAGCCTCAAACTGCTTAGAATTACCATTTGTATTTCTAACTCAGCTAAGCAGCTATGGGATGTATTCTGGCTATTCTGGACAATCTTTCGGCCCCGACGATGATCGGAGGTTTCCCGGGTCGAATCCCCGGGCTGGCACCTCCCTTTACCAGATTTCTTCTTCTTTAAAAAAATCTGGTAATGTTCAAATTGAGCCGGTTCAGCCATACAAGCATTAATTGCTTCGGCTGACATAAGGCTCATCAAAATTAAAAAAAAAAAAATTAAAAAAAAAAAAACCCTGTTGACCTCCATCCCCAATTGCACTTTGCCCATTACTTGAAGCATTTGCATTTTTAGCATTCTGCTGTCCATTCCCATTTCTTTCCACATTCCCATTACCCCTGTTAGCATTATTTGCCTGCCCATGGCCCACTGTTTGACCCTGGATTCGTGTTACTGTTACTATTATTTCCCTTGTAATAGTTAAATTTCAGTTGCTTATGAGATTTTCATGCACTTCGAAATTTGGTGTGAAGAGACTCAGATGTAAGCTGGAACCTTTGTAAGAGTTGCTGCTTCACCTTGTTAAAATCATTAAAGTCTACATTAGGTAGCCTAGTTACAACTTCTCTAGCTGTGCCACTTAGTAAAGACAGCAACCTCAATGACTAAGTATTTTCTGGAAAATTCAACCTTTCACAAATTCGGGTGAAGGTTGTTAAAAAGAGCAAAATATCATCACTATTTTCTTTAAATGGTTGCATGTGACATGTCATATCCATTTTGTCTCTAGATTCTGCACTAATAATATTACTGGGATTTCTAGCATTTTCACTGGGAGTCCTAGCTGCACTAGCTTCAGCTAATTTAATTCTCTCCTCAGCTGCTAATTTCTCCCTTTCGAATTCTAGTCTCTTTTTTTCTGCATTGGCTTCCGTTGAATTTTTTCTTTTTACAACTCAAATTTCTCTTTGCAATTTCTCTTTTTCTAGAAGCATTTTTAATTCAAGCTCTTTGTGAATTTTCTGCATTTCCCGTTCATATGCTCTAGCCTTAATTTTTCTTTGTTAACACTAACAGCTTTTGCTTCCTTATCGAGCAATCTGCTTTTTCTGCCGATTTACTTCGACGTGAAAATCTAGGAAATCGCTATCAACTTCATTTTCGACTAAAGATCCATCTGCTATTTTAGCCTGCAAAGCTTTAATAATTGCTCTTCTATTTTTCACATTTAACTGATACTCTTCAGTCAAAAGCTTTAATGGTTCTTCTAATTCCCCGCTTATAAACATTTTCTAAACAAGTTGGCAAGTTTAAACGTTAATTTAAAAAAAATTCGCCACAATATTACAATAAACGTGTATACGACCTGCTTGACGAGCGACGACTCCCGCCTGGACTCTCAGTTGTTGCTTATCTAGTTCTTCTCCCAGGCACTTCCACTTCCGGTACACACTTCCGGTTCCGTCTGAAGCGTGTTCGTCGTCGTTATCTTCCAGTGGCCCGGAAGTTTTCGAGTTTCCACACTGCCACTTCGGTGATTTCCTTGCAAAAACCTCCAATCTGGAATCTGGAGATGTTTTTGCGTGACGTTAGTCCATAATTTCAGCCGATCTTTCAACCTGATCGCCGTGGGACGCAATTTTTTCGCCGACCACGTTGCCTTGTTGCCGCCTTCTTGAGCTTCGTTACAGCCGTTGAATCGCCGCTCGGTTTGCAATTCCTCGCGCGCCGTCATCGACCTTCTTCCCCGGCTTGACTTCAGCAACTTCTGGCAAATTTTATTTTTTTTTTCTCCGAGATCGCCGACCACGTTTTCTTTTTTGCCGTCCACGTCTGGCCTGAGTTTCGTCCCTGCCGTTGAATCTCCACACGGTTGCAGTCCTTCGCTTGCCGTCGTTGACCAACTTTTTCTCGGCTTACGTCTGCTTCCGGCAATTCCGTGATCGATCTCCGGTGAAACTGCTAGGCTTCGTAGGTTGGCTTACGTCCGCTGCCACCAACTGTAAGTGTGTTCAATGTGGAAGCCAAACTAGTAGTTAAACCTTATTTAATGCGGAATAATCTTGACAAGATTTGGGTTTCATTAATTTGTACATTCTCAACACAAGAATCAAAGAGAATAGAACACCGGGCTCTGAAGCCCTTGACTTTTATATGTTACGGTCGGATCCGGAGCTCCATCGGACAACCAATCAGCTCCTGAGTTCGTTAACCAATCCAGTTCTTGGTTACAAAGTTTTCACCAATCGTGGCCAACAATACTTGGGCACATTCTCCTGCACGTCCGCTCATGGTTTTGGCGCAAAACCTAAAAGTCCTTGCTGTTACACAACGATTTTGGCACCTACAAAAGTCAACCACAACACAACAGCACACAAGTAGGTACGAGGGTGAGCCAATGTCCGTTACAGTAGGTCCCGCTACGGAGCAGGTTGGCTGCAAGGAATCGGAGAAGAAGTAACCATGTCATGTGGTTGGAGGGGAACCGAGAGTTTGGAAAGAAAGGGATTCTCCAGTGATAACTAGGAATCGAGAGGCTCATGATCCGCCTTGAGTTCTAAGACCTCAACAGCTTCAGAAGCCAGTTGCGTCAAGGGAACCGGGGAGGCAGAGCGTGGAGGGTGGATCGAAGATCCTTCCTTGGGAGTGCCCTTTGCTCTGAGCATAACCAGGTAATCGGGAACCGCAGAGGTAACCGGGAACAGAGTTCTTTACTTGAGGAGCGATGTAAACAGCGAGCGGCGTTGTAAAAATCAAAATTCGTGCTTGAGGCTCAGTAATGAAGGTTTTGTAGTGGAGTGTTAGGAACACATCTTCCCAGCGTAGGATTTATAACTGATAACGCCTGGGATCAGTTGGTATACAAGAGCCAGGGCCTTTGAAAGACAGGTAATCGGTAATCGTGATGGTAAGGTAAGCAAAAATAAGAAAATACAGTTGCATGGTTTGAAGGAATAAGTATAGCATTGCGATCGTAATAGCAAGGTGGGAACCAAAGAGTGGGGGGGGGGGGGGATCGCTGCCTAGTGGAGAGGCTCATGATCCGCCTGAAGTTTGAAGATTTGAACAGTCAGAAGCCAGTCGTGTCAGGGGGCGCGAAGGGGCGGATCATGGGAGGTGGAATGGAGACCCATCTTTGGAAGAGACTGTCGCATGAGGTATGGTAAGGTAATCTGGAACCATAGAGGTAATCGGGAACCGAATTCCTCACTTATGGAACGATGTGAAGTGCGTTGTTGTGGACAAGAAAGCTTTGAGGGCTGTTCAGACGTTGGGTGGCACCGTAGAAAGAGGAAATTCATAGCAAATCTAGTAGGATGCATGGAGGAAAGTAGAAGAAGCAATGGAAAACGTGTTGAATGGTTCAGACTAGGATGGTAACCGGGAATCGAACGGTCATCGCACAGGGGAATCGAGCTGGAGGCTCTGCAGAAACGTGCGCAGAGGGTTGCAGGTCGGAGAAGAGTCGCCGGTTGCGTCCAAAGCGAAGGTGCATCATGAGATAACGACTAGCAGGAACCGATGTATCAATGACAAGGAGAGGACGGCAGGCTGATCGTGGTTTGAAACAGGGCCCCGACTGGGTGCATGGGCTCAGTCCAAGCTGTGAGGATCGTGACAGGAAAACGGAATCGGACCGAGCATAGGTCCTACAAAGGTGGTGCATGGAATTCACAGAATGATAGTGGATTGCAGTGTGGAGGGGCCTCAGTCCTTGCTTATGGATGCTGTGCAGACACATGCGCAGGGAGTAGCGACCGTCGATTGACCATGATGCATGCATCGTGTAAGAGGTCGGGATGTAGGTTCGCGTTGGGAACCAATGTACCTATGGAATCCATCACTTTCAGCTGCCAATAGCGACATGGGAAGAATCTTGATAGAAGAGGCAAAGGGGCCCAGGCTGGAAGCTGGGGCCCGGTTCCAGCCCACTGGTAGTGGTGGGATCGAATCCCCAGCAAGAGGAACCAAACTAGGTCCAGATAAAAGGCTCGATGTGCAAGTGGTAATTAACATTAGTTGCAGAGGTAGATATCGGTCCCCCCCCCCCCAGGTCTCAAACCCGAGGGACGTGATGAGGAAGGGGACCGGAATCGACGTCGTCGCAAGTGGAGTGGAACGAGCAAGCTGCAAAGATGCAGCCTTTGTCGTGCCGATTAAACCACGGTTACGCTGGGCACACCCTCAACCATTAATATATGGCAAGGGGCACAGGAACCGGGATTGTTTGGCGAAGATTGACGTTCCCTCCCTATGGTTGGGTTCAGGAAAAGGGGTCCGAATCCCCTTCACCGGGATCGCTGAACGATCCCCCACCAGAAGTGAGAATCGGTGAATCCATATGCTAGTAGCTCTTGTGCTGATACTGTGTGAGGGGAATCGGCGGTTGAAAGAACCGAGGCCGAAACCGAAACCTCTTGAAGGCAAGACGGATCACGGGCCACTGAAGAATCGTTGATTACGACAGGTATGCCCAAGGGATCGGGAACCGTAACGACAACTGGTGAGTCCATGTCCACCGAAGGGAATAAGAATTCTAAAAGGGTACAAATTAAATGCATTGAATAAGAGTTCAAAATAAGTATGCAGGATAAGAATGCAACAATTGTTGAGCATTGTTGCTGCCATGTGAATACGGGATTTATTCAGCATCGTTTTAACAACGATCGTGATGATAATTGTTGCTTCGACGTCTTGGATCGGTGAGGGTTGCACAAGCGTTGCCGGCGACAGAAGAGGGAACCGGGAAACCGGTAATCGGTGTATCCATTGTCATAGAAGGTAACCAGGCAATCGACGGCACGCGTGTTCTTGTATCTTCGGGAATCGTAGCTCAAGGGTGGTCACGCTAGCGTGAGCGCCCTAGGAGAAATGATGTGGTTCAGCTGATGCGGCATGCTTATATAAACTGGTCCAAGCCCAGCAGGGAAGCCAACCTTCAAAGTTCTAGGGAAAATAAGCGCAAAAGGGGGGAACTGCTAAAAAAAAAGGGGGTAATGTATATTCATCGGCTATCAAAAGTTTTTTTTAGGACAGATATTCTAAATTAATAGTTTAATTTTAAATTTGACATGTTGAATTTCGAAACTTTGTGGGGACATAGGCCATCAGCTATTTTTGCCTTAATCTCCCCATAAATTTAAGGGTTTACAGTCCCCTTCCTAAAAACCAACTTTTTTCTTTTATTATAATTAGATGTTATTTTAAGATTTAGATTCACTGAATCTTTATGTAATTATAACTGAAGCAGTTAGGTGTTCTGTGGTAGAACCCTGGTAGCAACTAAAGCATTGGAATGTGAACGATTATTTGACTTGAAAAGATACTTTACTTGTAAGGACTGATTTTCCTTATGTAATTGAGTTCCATGCGAAGAACCAAACTATTTCTATTCGAAAGTTGTGATTTTCTTGCCGAAAAACAATCTCTGTATGCCAAAAATACTTTGAATCAAGTTGAACTAAAAACTCCTGTAATTGTTGATTTTTGTACCATTCATTAAACCATGATAGAAATGCCAGTAGGACTCCTTGTGGATTAATAGCTAGAGTTAAATCTTAGAGCATTATTTTTATTATTTAAACTCCAGGTTGCTATTAACTTAAGCCCCACTGTGGTGGCAGCAGTACCCGATTTATTATACTTTAAAGACCAGGCTCAGATGCTCTATGCCCATACCGGGCCAGTAGACATGCTACGTTACAATTTAAAAAACGAAACACAGTCAGCAAGTACGACACCGCAACTGTGAAACCCGATGTCAGCAAGTGCCACAAGCACCTCCCGTCGTAGCATCCGCCGTTACAACGTTCAATTCAAGAACAACCTTTATTGTTAGTAATTAACAAACGGCAGACAAACTAGAAAACTTGAGTGTCGGAGTTGGCTTAAGTTGATATTTAGGCTGAGCTCCTTAAACCTTTATCATTAACCAAAATGCATCCGATGTACAATCATTGTTTACAGCTCTTCTACTGGTCGGTTGGCAAACGTCCAGCCAATTACAGTAAAGCTAAAAAAAAAAATGGGATATGAAGGCCAGATCATTAGGGGGAAAATGACAAAGGTTTCATTCCCTTACTTCAAGTGGGTGAGGAGCTACGATAGAAAAAATATATAGTCATTTATAAGCGCAAATGCAGTCCTGGGTTAAAACAGATTATAACTCTTTTAAGTTAGTTAAAAGCATGCTTTAATGACATTTCAACTAAACAGTTCGTTCTTGTGTTGAAATGATTTATTCGTTTTTCTGTTGTACTTACTGCTGCTGCAGTTTTGTTTGAAACCAAATCGTATGACTCTTCATTCTGAGCTCCATCCAACCCCGACTCTGACATAAACGAGTCATTTGAGTAGGAACGGGACAATAATTCCGGGGGGTCTTCTGCATTTGACTCTTCTTTAGCTGTCGTTTTCTTCAAGGCCAGTACATGAGCAATGGCTTGCTCACTTAAAATCTCCTGAATTAGCTTGTAAATCAGTTCTTCATCAATTGGCATACCAGCCTCCATGAATAACTGAGCTCCTTCTGCACCAATAATGTCCACTAAAAGTAAATCATAAACAAGAAGAGATAAAAATGATTTAGTAAGGTTAACAATACTGCTATAGTACATTCCACAACAAGAATGTAGCCGCCTTGCATGCAAAATTGCAGACATACTTTCGCTATTCGCCCCAAGTTCAGTCAATGTGGAAACGATCTTTTTTTTAGTTTTAATTAACCCTAAAATTTCATGAAGCTGTACTGTCACTGGCACCAAATTTGTGGTCCGAACCGTGATCATTCAAGATTAACTGACAATTACCGAGGTGGTAATTAAGATCCGAGTGTTGCTCAGATATCATTACTTTCTATGGCGAAAACTTGATGGGCCCCTTTTGGTTGTGTTAAGGTTTTTACTTTAGTGTAAGTATTGATTGTGAGCTCCTTGAGAAAATATAATTATAAATCGCTTCTTGAACAACCTAAAGAAAATAATTAATGGTCACTGATTAATTATATTTCCAATAAAGTGCCTGTCGTATTGCATTTGATTGTAGAATAGAAACAAGTGAGCATAACAGGTTGGTTAAGTTTAGGCCTATTTAGACTATTTTTTCTGTTTTTTTTTTTTATTCAAGGAGCGGTAACTCTTCACGGATTTTCATCACCATAAACAGATTAGTAGACGATGACATAGTTTATTTATTTTACATATGTTGCAATTACAATATAACATTTCAGTTTAATTGTAAAACAAAAACAAATAACCGAGGCTGCATTGTAACTCAGCTATGGTGGACAGGACAATTATTTTGATAACAGATGGCGTGTTCCTAACGTTCACGAAAATAGCATTACAAATTATTACAATCTTTGGAGTTAAATAAAGCCTCCCCAAATGTCAAACCATAAAAGGCACCTATTGGAGTCATCAAACATGAACTGAACGTCAAATTTCAATATATCGGTAGCATAAATTATTTTATCTGAATGGAATTAGCTAGTAATAAGTTTTAGCATGAAATCAATGATGTTGAGCTACCACTTTTGTATTGAAATATTTTATACACAGCTCTGGAACAGGACTTCCTGTTGTCTTGGTAAACCCAATCGATCTGTACAATTTCCAAAGCTTTCTGCCGCATTAATATTTAGTATTCAATACCAGAAAACGCTGGCTTAATGTCTTGGGTAAGAGAAGCTGTAGCTAGCCTTCGCCCAAACACTGACAATGTCTTGATTTGAACAACAACAATCAGACGCCAACAATTAAATACCATGGAAAATGAACAATCTGAACTTAATTGGCGAAGCACTAGTGTGCTTCTAGATAATATAAAATAAAATTCTAAAGATAAAATTAGTTTTTACTTATCCTAAAATACTTACCTTTAGTTATTAGGTAAAATTTATCGCTAATTATGCTCAATGCCCAAACATTTAATCTAAAAAGCTTTATTAGCTCACCACCAGATGGCTACCTACACACACTTTTAGCCAATGCGGGCGAGTTGTGACATTAGGGGAGGTAGCAACAAGAGTTCCCCTTCTCTAGCCATTACATCCTTCTTCAAGTATTTCCATTCCCTAACATGGTTGCTTTATCTGTAATGAACTTAAGTTCCGTTCTTGAATGACAAGTAGCAATGCGAGATGAACTGAGTTGATACATCCGTACATAGATCCTAAACACAGTGCGAATCAATCATTGCTCTATAATTAAATCAATTAGTGTGCGTTACAAAACAGTACGGAAAGGGAAATCTGGCTGGAGCCCGGAAACAAAGTCGATGGCCCCAGAAACAAGGTGCAGAGTGTGGCCCGCTTCTCCTATAGAAATTTGATTAGCTGGGGAACCCCAGGAATTCGCCCCTCCCCACCCATTTGTTACAATTCTAATTTGACAACTAAAGCCAATCCCTCAGATCTTAATGGGAATCCACTATCGGTGTACAGGGGTGAGAAGGATTCCAACCCCACTTCTCCCCAAGTTCCTCAAAACGGCTGTTGCGCTAAAGACAACGGCCGTTTCCAAATGGGAAAGATAAAAATTGAAAATTGACTGAGAGAAATTTAGCCAAGGAATGAAATTATTCCATTATCAAAAACTTCATCTGTAGACACGAAATAATTCTGTTATTCAACATCCTACTTCACAGCATTCGACAGTAGCACCTAAAAATTAATTAAATGGTTCTCAGGAATAGTGCTAAAATTAATTGAGGCGGGTGGCGGTGTTTTTTTTTTTTTTTTAATTTTATTTGCAATTTTTAAAATGGTAGTAAATGCCTTTTTTTTTCACCAAACAAAACAATTCAGTAGCTTGAAGTGCAATAATTATAGTTTAGGCCAGGTTCCACGTTCATAAAGAAAGAGTTTTATTCAGTATGCAATATTCGCTCTCTGAGCGACACTCAAGAGAGCAAATATTGCACACGGAATAAAACTCTTTCTTTAGACCAAAGTTGTTAGTTCTGAGACACCACTCAAAGGCTCTCAGATTCGTTTCAAGGCGATCGTGCGAATGCAGCAGTGGGCTGATGTGGTCATCTACTCCAGGAAGTGTTTCGTGAAAGCATGTATGCGAAATTGGAATTTTTTTTTAAGACTGTGGCATAAAAATGTTACATGCGCCAAGAAAACAACCCATGCATGCTCTCCTGAGAACCACTTAATTAAATTTTAGCGGCCTTATTCGGCCAGGATGAAAAGAACATTTTGCCGGCCCCCAGTCAGGCCGGCTAAAAATGGTTTCTTCTTTGCCTAAAACATACTTAACCTGATAATGCTAGCATTACATTGTCCTCAATGGAATGATCTCTGGAGGTTTTTCTGTTGTGTATATCCGCCTGCTTGCATGTTCCCACTGCGCCTGCGCGACGTAGTCCTCCTGTATATAAAGCGGCATCATGGGCGATGTCGCCATTTATTTTCCTCTCAATCTGTCAGGAGGTGACTCGAGAGGGGAGGCAGGGCGGGCCCTTGGTTAAGTATGTTTTAGGCAAAGAAGAAACCATTTTTAGCCGGCCTGACTGGGGGGGCCGGCAAAATGTTCTTTCTTATTTGCCAAACATATTAGCCTGATAATTTTAGCATTATCAGTTGACCTCGACAAACGTGGTGGCCCGGGATGCAAGCAGGCTTTCCCCCAAAAAATTGTGAATTACGTACTTTATTCAAAACATGTGATGAAACAGGAATTTGGTTCACTTTCGTAGGGTTGTTGTAAGAGGGGTCTTGCTTCCTTCTATGGATGGCTTGCTTCTGCTTCGTTCTGATTGTGCTTAAGGGGGCTTGACCACAGTTCTGGCTGCGACAATAGGTCCCAGTCGGTGTAGTCCTTTTTCTTCTCTTGACATGTTCCTCAAGTAGTGGGAGGTGAATGTCGTACTGTTACGCCAGTAAGCTGCCTGTAGGATCTCTTCTAATGGGACGGCGTTATGGTGTACCCATGACGTGGAAACTGCTCTGACCTCGTGCGCTGTCGCTCTTTCCCTGCTCAGGTTTGCCTTGTCGTAAGCGGCGTCAATGGTTTTCTTGATCCAGCGGGAGATCATTGCTGGTGAGGTTTCACCTGTTTGTAGGTCAACTGGAAGGAAGAGTTGGTTTCTGCCTCTGCGGGTGTCTTCATGTTGGGTGCGGGTGAGGTAAGACCGAAGTGCCCGGATCGGGCAAAGGAGACGTTCTGGTTCATTTCCTGTTCGCTTGGAGAGGGCTGGGAAGGTGATTGGTTTTGGTGGTTCAGATGGTTTTTGAGTTTTTGCACGGAAGTCTGTTCTTGGGTGAAGTGTTACAGATGTGAAGTTTGGGCTAAAAATGCAGAAGGCTGGGTCTGTGGACAGTGCCTGAATTTCGGAGCAACGAGCGCTTGCTGCTAGTGTTACTAGGAAGACGGTTTTCCTGGTTAGGAGATGCAGAGAGCAGTCTTGCATAGGTTCGTAAGGAGCTTCAATTAGGGATTGAAATACGATCGATAAATCTCAGTCGGCAACTAGTCTTCTTGTTGAAGGGCGGTCATTTTCGGATGAGCGGAGGAGTGATGAGATCCGATAGTCTTTAAGGAGGTCGGTTTTGTCTGCTGCTTTGAAGACGGAGTTGAGGGCTGACCGGTAGACCAAGATAGTTGAGCCTTTAAGTTTTTCAATGTCGAAAAGGTTGGTGAAGAATCTTAATAATTCTGGTAGAGAGGGATTGATTGGATTGATTTTCCTTGCGTGACACCAATGAAACCATTTGGACCAGTGACTGTCGTACATTTTATTTTTATAGTTCCTTGTGACCTTTGAGGCGATTCGGAAGGCATCGTCTTTATGAATTCCTGCCTTTTTGAGGAGTTTGATGATAGTAGCCACGCGTGAAGGTTTAGAATCGCAAGGTTTGGGTGTAATTTCGAGCCCTTTTGTTGTGACAGGAGGTCCGGCTGAAGAGGGAGGCTTCTTGGAAAGTCGACCAGTAGAGATAGTAGGCGAGGGAACCATGCTGCTGACGGCCAAAGGGGGGCTATGAGGAGGAATAGGCTTTCCTCGGCTTTGTTTAGAACTTGTGGAAGAAGTTTGAATGGTGGGAAGAGGTAGGCGTAAAGGTTGTGCCACGGGTACGTCAGTGCGACGATTGCTATGGCTTCATCGTCCGGCATCGGGCTGATGTAGTGAGGAAGTCTGGCATTGTGCTTCGTGGTGAATAGGTCCAGCATGGAGTTCCCCAAATCGTGAAGAGAGATTCGCAGATGGACTTCTTGAGGCACCATT
>JAHWFP010178603.1:0-14615 GCA_023313725.1 Lithobius niger | reverse complement strand
ACATCAACACTCGTTCTTGTCAACATCAACACTCGTTCTTGTCAACACCAACACGTTTCTAAGTCTAATCCAACATGCGCCTGTACCTTCCTTCTCTCAAAGGCTTGGCCTTGTCGATAGTTAGAAATCCGTACGGGTCGGAGTTCCAGCACTTTCCGCAGGTTTGCTTAAACTCTTCGAAACTCACGTCGCACCCGACGTGGTTGTTGTAGACGTGCTTGAGGTTGGTGTCGTCTTGTCTAAACAGCATCAGAATGTTGGCGTTGTCTCGTATCACGCGCTTGGGTATCCTGCTGTAGGTCTGACACAGGTAAAACACGTCCACGTTAGCGTGCCTTCCATATGCGAAGTACCTCTCGATCTTATCCTGCTTTTCTATCATGCAGTCGTCGAATAAAAACACGGTCTTCTTCTTTTTCTCGTCGCCGTCTACTAACAGTTGTTCGGGTAACGGTATCTCTTCCAAACTAGAGCAGAACGATGATACTTCGGGGCAAGTCTCTTCGAAGGCCCGCCTCAGTCGTTCGTACTTGCTCTGAAACAGGGTCTTGGAACACACGTATAACCTATCATACTCTAACCAGCCCTCGTTGCAGAGGAGGTTGAGGGTGAGATTAGTCTTGCCACAGCTGGCCAGACCGCAGATGATGCATCTAAGTTGTTTCGGTAAATTGAGATGGTTCTTGCTTTTCTCGAAGGTGATGGCGTCCATCGAGTTGTAATAGATTAGTTTCGTTTTGTAAGGTTGAAAAGGAATGTTATGCTTTATATAGAAAAAAGTGAGTTGTTGATTATTTTCATTGAAAAGGATCTTTATGTTTTATATACAAATTTTTTCTATAAGTAAAAGCGACTCAATTAAATTAAAATCAATCATGTATTGCTTGAAATGTAAGCAAGTTACCGGTACTGCAGACCCGGTTATCGTCACAACATCGAACAAACGCCAACTCGTAAAGGGAAAATGCGAGGTCTGCGGTTCGAATAAGGCGCAGTTTCAGAAGCTACTAAGTGGTCCTCGCAAATGATATAAAGCTCCCACGAAGGGCTCGGGCCTGTTAAACACGATGATAAATAAACTGCCTATCGACTCCACATTCTGGGCTACAAGTTTTGCGGTCCCGGTACGAAACTGAGCGAGAGACTGACGAGAGGAGACGTGGGCGTCAACGCTCTCAATGAAGCTTGTAAAAAACACGACATAGCTTATGCCAACAGCGACGATTTAGAAGACGGGCATAGGGCGGACAAGGAGTTAGCTTCCACGGCCAAGAAAATCGTCTTCTCCCTTACCAGAGCGAGTGAGCCGCTGCCGCAGCTGTCCGAGCGAGCCATGAAGACTAAAGTAAAGTTGGGGATGGGTGTGTAAAATTAAATAAATGGGAAAATTTTTTTTTTAATAATAAATGGTAAAAACGTAATAAATGGATACTTTAGCCAAAGAACTGCATAAACCGGCTCGCAGACATTACCCTAGGCGTAAGACAAAAGCCACCTTCGTAAACGACCTGTGGCAGATAGATCTGGTCGAGATGATACCGTACTCTCGTGTCAACAAAGGGTACAAGTACCTGCTCACCCAGATCAACGTATATAGCAAGTTCGCTCGTGCAGAACCGATCAAATCTAAGTCCGCGGTCGATGTTACCGCCGCCTTTAAGAAAATGCTGGTCTCGGCCAAGCCAAGACTCGTACAATCCGATGAAGGGACGGAATTTTTCAACTCGACCTTCTCCCCTCTGATGAAAAAATTGGGCATCTACCACTACCACACCTACTCCGAGACCAAGGCGAGCGTGGTCGAACGTTTCAGCCGCACGCTGAAGACTTTAATGTGGCGAGAATTCACGCGTAAAGGTAGCTACGAGTGGATAGACTTACTTCCTTCTCTGTTAGACAAGTACAACGGTTCCGTGCATAGAACTATTAAGGCGAGACCAAGAGACGTGAACGACGGAAAAGTTAAACTTCCAAAATCCCCAGTTCTTGAACGATTAACAAAACCTAATAAATTCAAGGTTGGAGATAATGTGCGAATCTCAAAAGTAAAAGGGGTGTTCGACAAGGGCTACCTTCAAAACTGGACCAACGAAATTTACGCTATAGATAAAGTAAGGAAGACTTACCCGGTCACGTACACCCTGAAAGATTACGGTGGGGATGTAATGTTCTATTCCAGTGACCATTTGACAAGAATAAACATTATCGTCTAGGATGGCATAAGGGCAAACAATTGTATAAAACACAAATCAAGTATAAAATAGGTAGGCTAAATAATAAGCAAACATCCAATTATACTGGGGCTTTAATCAACACTCCGCTGTACACAATATTGACCCCACATATGGCCAATTAAATCAATGACAGATTGTTATGGTTTGATTGTATGATTACAATTATCGGCAATGAGTCGAACGAATGGCATTACGGATTAAGTCGAGCGGTAAACCTAATCATTATGATATTCTCTATATTAATTTAAAGGAATCTCTGGTTAATTTAGTAGCGTACGGATTGGTACTAGTTAAGCATAAACATAAATAGCTATAGCAAATGATTCGGAATACTTATCTCTATAAGAGAAGCTTGAGTGCGGCCATCGGCCCACGGCTCGGCTGGGCGGCGAGGCCTCGTTGCTATTCCGGCACGGAACTCTGCCTGGCGTATACTTCTGGATTGCGGCCTTCGGAATTTGACTGGCGTGAACTAGCTAACAACAGTTAAGTGACTGGTGATCGGATGATATCACGCATTCCGAGGTTTGGTTTAAATACTGTGGCGTTATCGGCCATGATCAATCCATTGTAATATTGATTTATTAATGAAATGCTAAATATAGTAACACTTGGACAGCTTGGGCTCTTATCGTCAAATGGGACCTCTCCGCCTGTCAATCATTCTATTGTTGCATTTGGGTTCATTAATTGTTCCCCGTATGCGGCACTTTGAAGGTAAATGCCGCCATCCCGTGTGGGAGGGACTTATTGTTATTCCAGGTAGTGATCGATCATGAGCGACGATCTTATCGTAATTAAATCTAGTTCTAGAAAGTCATTTAGGTTCTACGAAATTGTCGTAAATAATGTCAGCTGGTAAAGCCATCCTTTAAAATCTAACAATAGGTGTAATTACACTTGTTCAGTCTCAACTGATCTTGCCGCCTCTCGGTCGTCTTTGAAGAAGGACTCCCAATTATAATTGCTATCCGGATTCGTTTTGATCTATCCGAATAAATACTCGGCTTATGCATTTAATAAATTTATGATATGCAATTATGCATTCAATTAATTAATTGTATTGTTTCTGTTATGAATATTAATTAAGCCATTATTAATTTCCCTACATGGAATGCGTAAAGGGTGGCTTTTACGAGTGGGAGCTGCAAAGACGAGCGTTCCAGATCTGTTTCTGGTAGAGAAGGTATTAAAGACTAAGAAAGTGGGAAAAATGACCAGTTACTTGGTCAAGTGGCGGGGATGCGACGATAAGTTTAACTCGTGGGTCGATAATCTAGATGAGTTGGGATAATGTTGTAAACAGAGTGTACAATTTTTTTTCTTATATATAAAGAGTTCACATCTCATTTGATCTTGCAATTTTTATTATTTATAAAGACCTTGACAGATCTGTTTTTTTTATCTCTAGTTACAAACATATCTACCAAGACCGTATTCACTTGTGTATACTGTGCTGAGGTGTTTTCGTCACAACACCAGCTGCGCAACCACATTCGCTCTCGTCACCCAACCCAATGCGAAGAATGCGGCTGCTTCAGCGACCAGCTCCGTAGTTCGGCTGGGTGTGAAACCCTTCCCCATCTCTCCTGCAGGGAAGCCCTGAACCATCGGCAGTATGAGTTGCCACTGATCCCAGAAGAGGAAATCACAGACCCGCTCGCATTTTTTGTTTCGGCCCGTCTCGCCATCCAAGCTCTGTTAGTCATATGCTTGGACCAGTTAATAACGTGTAAGGTCCAGATCGGTTTAGGAGTGGAGTTCGTCCGGGGCACCTCGGTAGAGCAATTTGGCTTTTGGTCTCGTTAAGGCGAAATTTATAACCCGAATGACGTTCCTGCTCTATTCGATGAAGCTCTGGACAAAATTCAGAGCTCCATTGATGCCTTTTCACATCGAGGGAGCGGGTGGGTTATATCACGCGTAGACAAGCTCCTCATCAGAGTGGCAAGGTACAATCCCCTACGAGCTTCATCCTATATCCCACTTCCGAAGGAGCTGAGTGCCAAGAAGGGGGCAGTAATCAACATTCAAAATTGTAACGATGAAAAATGCTTTCTGCATTCGGTTCTGGCTGCGGCACTGGGATTAACCAGCATTAACCCAGACGATTATGAGGAATTCGAAGACCTGCTCGATACTTCCATGTTAACCTACCCGGTGAAGCTCGGTAAAATTGACGCCTTCGAAAAAGCTAATGACCTCTCTATTAACGTAATTGCGCTTACGGGCGATAATGGTTTACACCAGATTCGTGTCTCCAAAAACTTTTCCGGACAACCTATCGATCTTCTCTTGTTGACGAGGGCTGATGATGAAGAAGCAGATGCAAGCACGGATGATACCCCACTCAACACTCACTACTGCGCTATTTCTGACTTCAAGACACTCTTGCGTTACTGTGGTTCTGGCTCACATGCTGGATTCTACTGCAGAAACTGTTTTGCCTGGTTTGGAAAGGAGTGGATGCTCTTCAAACACCGCGAAGAGTGCATCAAGACAAATCCCGCTCAAGCTCTCGATTTCAAGAAGCCTGGGGAGAACTTTCTAGAGTTTCGGTACCACAACCGAAAAAACCCCTTCACTATAGTCATCTACGCTGACTTTGAATGCCTAAATCAAACCGTTGACACCGCCCACCCCAATCCCACCACGGGATCTGAAATCGCGCAACACGTGCCCTGCAGCTTCGGCTACGTCGTGGTGGGACCAGAAGGGAAGATTGTGAACCAACAATACTACCGCGAGGTAGACGCGGTAGAAGAATTTTTCAAATACATGGTTAATGAAGCAAAAGATTACTGCACATTGTTGAAAAATGTGAAACCACTAGATCTATCTCCTGATGAGCAAAATAGCTTTGTTCATACAAACGCATGTCGATACTGCGGACAAGTCTTCATTCCTAACACGCCGAAGAAAGGAGATCGCAAGGTTAGACACCACTGTCACGTCACGGGGAAGTACAGAGGACCAGCCCACTCCAAGTGCAACTTGAGTGCGAGGGAACAACGAACAATTCCCGTCGTAATTCATGGGTTGGAGCGGTACGACATGAATCTCCTAGTGCATTCCCAGGGAAGGTGGAAGTGATGGGGCGGAATGAGGAACGATTTAAATCCATGACAATCTCTTTTAAACAGGAGAAAGCGAAGAGGGTAGATCTCCGCTTCATCGACAGCTTTGGATTCATGGCAACATCCCTGGACACACTCATTAAGAATCATAAGAATGGCGGTGGCAGGTTCCCAATCCTCGAGGCTGCTCTGGACTCGGGGCGACAAACTGCTTGGTTTCGTGATGACACGACTCCGGAGTCGATTTTGAATCTGCTGACTCAGAAGGGTGTATACCCCTACAGCTATGTAAAAAACATAGCCGTTTTCGACGAGGAAGATTTCCCACCGAGATCGGCTTTTTACTCAGAGCTGAAAGAGGAAGAGGCAAAGGGTGATGATTATGTTCGTGCGCTAAATCTACGGCTTAAGTTGAGGGATAAGAGGTTTGGACTATACCACGAGGTTTACTAGATGACGGACGTTTTCTTGTTGGCGGATGTTTTTGAAGCTTTCAGAAAAGTTTGCCTCGAAAACAATGAACTAGATTCCTGCTACTACGTATCCGCTCCAGGGTTTAGCTGGTCGGCCCTCCTCAAGAAGACTAGCCCAAAGTTGAAATTGTTTACACACGCAGGGAAACACAACCTCATCACTTCTGGCATTCGTGGAGGAGTATCCTTCATAGGGAAGAGGTTCGCCAAAGCCAACAACAAGTACCTACCCGATTTTAATGCTAGCCAACCATCTCAGTTCATCGTCGACTGGGACATGAATAACTTATACGGTTTTGCAATGTGCGAGTCTCTTCCCTACGATGAGTTCCGATACCTGATGAAAGAAGAGATCAGAGCCTTCGACGTTGATGGCGTGCCGGACGATTCAGATGTCGGGTACATTCTCAAAGTGGATCTCGAGTATCCCATTGAACTACACGAGGGCCACAACGCTTATCCACTTGCTCCCGAGAAGTTCGAGATTAGGGAGGAGCACGTGTCTCCCTATTCCAAACGATTGGCAGGAGATTTGAACCACAAAATTAAACCAACCACCAAGCTAGTCCCAAACCTTCTGCACAAGAAGAAATATGTAGTGCACTACCGCCTCCTGAAATTTTACCACCAACAAGGATTAGTGCTTAGTAGCGTTAGGAGAATTCTTGCGTTTAACCAGAGACCGTGGATGAAGTCCTATATCGTTTTCAATACCGAGAAAAGACAGAACGCAACCACCCCATTCGAGAAAGACTTTTTTAAGCTCTTGAACAATTCGGTCTTTGGTAAGACCATGGAGAACAAACAGAAGCGTCTTACCGTAAAGCTATGCACCGACGTAAAGCGGGCCATCAAATACACCTCCCTACCCCACGCCGATTCCTTCAACATCCTGCACGACGACCTTGTGCAGATAAATGTACGCTAACGACGGGTGATGTGCGATCTTCCTACCTATTCTGGGTTTGCTATTCTAGAACTAAGCAAGCTCGCGATGCTTAAATTCCATTACGAGTACATCCAACCAAAGTATGGGGATTGTGCCAAACTCCTCTTCAAGGATACAGATAGCCTCTGCCTGCTACCAAATTGAAACGCATGATATCTACGAGGACATGCTTCGGGATCATCACCATTTTGACACTAGTAATTTTCCTCAAGACCACCGGCTTTTCTCCAACGTGAACAAGCAAGTCCTGGGGAAAATGAAGGATGAGATGGGAGGCAAGCCTATTCTAGAGTTCATTGGCTTGAGGTCGAAAATGTACTCTATTAGAGCGCTGAAGAAGGAAACCATCAAGAAGGCTAAATGAATTCAGGGAGCATTCACGAAAAAACATCTCACCTTCGATGATTACAAGTCTGCGCTGGATCAGATGACATCTGTGCAGAAGGGGACTTGGTCAAAAATATCCAGTACCAGACACGAGTTGTCCATGACCCGTGTTTCAAAATCCCTCCTCAGCCCATACGATGATAAACGGTACATTCTCGAAGACACCGTTAATACTCTGGCCACTGGTCACATCGATTCCGGTGCTTGGGTAGAGTTTGACAGAGTAGATGATTTCAACGAGGACGTGGACGTGGTGAGCGACGAGGAGGCAGAGGAAAAAACAAGCGCAACAACCAACGTAACCGAAGTTGCAGCAGCGAAGAAGGCGGAAGAGCATAATAAAGCCATTCGCAGACTCGCATTGAAAGAAGATCGCCAGCGAAGACTGGATGACGCAGTAGGGTGGGAGGAGGAAAGAAAGGCGAGAAAGAGAGAGGCTGAACGGGATCGGTATGAGGCACTAACCCCAGTGGAGAAAAAGCGTAGAGTCGAAGAGGAAGGGCAGAGACGGGCAATCATGACGGCAGACAAAAAGTTGGCGTTCAGAAAGACGGACGTTGAAAGAAAGAGATCAAAACGAACGCAAATGACGGAGCAAGAAAAGCGGGAGAGTAGGAAAAGAAATGTTGAAAGAATGAAAGCAAAGCGTGCGGCAGAGAAGAAAGAAAAATCCTAAATCCAGCCCACTTAATCTACACGGTGCGGTCGGCTATGCCATCGGAGACACAAGTCCCTGGCAGGTCCAACCAAGGTGGAAAGGTAGCTGCACCCTTACCCAAACTCATCCCACCCCTCCCTTTCCTTTCCATCCTAAACCTTAACCAGTGTGTATGCATGTGTGAGTGTATGTATGAATGAGTGTGTCCATAAAATCGGTATTAGTAATGTTTATAAATCAACCTCTTGGCTAATGTCAGTCCTACGCGCGCACTATGAACTGTAAGAAGGAAACGCCCGGCTTTTTTAACCTTACAAATATTTGTTTACTGCCCGTAGGGAGGAAGAGTCACGTACAGTTCGGTAACGGAGATTGGGCTCTCCGGCTAATTCCTTTCGGTAAAAATAAATTCATTTTTTTTTTAAGTACCCTACCTCGTAGTCTACGTAGAGCCTAAACGGTCAATCCCACGACAAAACTTGTTCAGATCAAAATGAAAGAAGATAAAATCAAATCGACCTCTACAGTTTTTTTCGTCCCGTAGCTCCTTCCGCCCCAAAAAGAGGGTCAAAGATCGACAGGAAGTCACGTCATTAAAAAATGGCGGCATTTCCGGGTCTGCTTCCAACCGGGAAGGAAATGACGCCATTTAAAATGGCGGACCGGATGTGACGTCAGGACCTTCCAAATTGATGGTCTTCATCCAAGATGGTGGCACTTCTGGTTTATGTTGGTTGTATGCATAGCCTAGCTATAGTTGGTTCTTCTCATCAAAGAGAATTTATTTATATTAGGCTTAGCCTATTCATATTATTGTTTAGTAGCCTATATTTCAAGGGAATGTTAAAAAGCCTGGAAACTAAAAATGTACTGTCCCCCAGTTCAGGAAAGAGCGATGGAAAAGCCTGGTCGGCAATTATGCACTGTTTGCCTGGAGAATGAAACATCCGGCTTATCGAGCGCTCTAGCCTGGTGGGGACTAACTTCCGGTTTAGGATGGAGCGAACGCTCACTCGCGTTCTGGGGTCGACGCAGGCAGCATGGGCTGCAACTGCAAGCTGCAGTTATGTTTTTTTTTAAGCCATGTGGTCAAGTGTTTGTAACTTTGCAATGTCGCTGTTAAATAAACAGTTGAACTTTAAGTATTCTTCTGGAACTCCTTTTGCACGGTAACAGTAATTTGTAGGACTAGGAATTCGCTGGAGTAACGCGGACATTTTTTCTACAGTTTACTTGATGGCGGCCATCTTGTGCGTCCGAGGCTGTCAAATCGCATTTTCCCCCTACTTCCGTAGGGGACCCAAGAAATCAATTACTGCCCTCAGAAATGGCTGGCTTCGGCTGGGTAAGCGTCAAATTTGCTGCCCTCAGAAATGGTTCTTCAACCATTGCACCAGTATCATTTCATCTTTCCCTTTTCTGAGAACTTTCCCATTTTTTCAAAACGCCTCACACCTTTTTACCACGTCCTTGGCTACACATGCCTGGTCAATAAATAATTCTTGCAATCTAGCCACCGTTTTATTTTTTACCTTGTGGTAAAACAAAAACACATTTATGTGAACTAATGCACTAACTGCACTGCGAGATCACCTGGGACTACCCACGTGGTCAAACATTCTTGCCCCGTTCCTCTCAGCCCATCTCCTCCTTAAAACTCCTTCCTGCCAAGAAAATCCTGTCCTTTCAATTTCTGCAGCTTTCCTACAGCCTTTTAGCCCTGGATCGTTTAGTTGTTTCTCCTTTAATGTTCCATTACCATCTTGTATTTGGACCTAATCTTCCATTTTTACTTACCTCGACCAGACCTGCCTCTTTTCTTTTATTTTCACTAACTCCCTTTTCTTTCCAACGGACCAACCACTTTATGAGGTTTCAACTGGCTGTCTTTACTCTCCCTTTTTCGTGACTTTACTTCACCCTTGTCAGAGACTTGCCTCTTTTAAGTTCCCTTTTCTGTACTTTCATCTTTTTTGTCCCTTTGTGCGTCATTTGTTTCGATTCATTCCAAATCTTCCAACAAAAACAAGTCGAGCACATCACCATCTATTATAATTCCTCACTTATTTGACCTTGTGAGTTTGCTACATTTGTCGCCATTCATTCTTGATTTACTACGTGTAATTGCATTTACATTCAAACTCTTGTTTGTAGGCCTATCTTGCAACAACTGATGCGACTTTTGGCTCAATAAAAAGTCGTACTCTTCAACCATGAAATAAGATGATACACCACGCTCAGCCATAATTTCACCTTCATCAGTTTGCAACATAACCATTGCCAAAGGCAATTCTGTGGCATAATGACAAATTACCAACGAAAGCACCACCCATTTTCCCGTGTATGCCTCCAGACTTACTTTCGCACTTTCGCACTACATCAATAAAAGCACCTGTGGCAATCAAATATTTACCTTCCTTACCATTTAACCAGCACATTTTTTACCACCTTACCATCCACCTTTTTGTTTCTTTTGCTTTGTGCATTAGATGCTTTTTACCTGTTGGCGTGCAAACATTTGCAACCGACGCATCTTTCTGTAAACCAGGACAGTGACGTTTTAGATGTGACCACGACCCGCACAAAAATCACTTACGCTGTCTATCAGAATTAAAAGGCGGCTTCCCTTTACTCTTTTGGCGGCTGTTTTGAGATTGTGGACTGCTCATTTTGTTGTTACAGACAAAACCAGCTTACAGTTCATAGTATTTCCCACCCCATTGTTCGAGCCAGCTTTCACATTTCCACTGTAGCTGCATTGTTACATTCCATTCCATTGTTACCAAAACCATAACCACCATTTTGACCATTTCAAACCAAATCTACCCCCTTGGTTACTGTTAACCCCATTACCTCTCCAGCCTTTGTCAGCACCAATACCTTGCGTAAGGAATGCCTCGTTCCTATTTCCACAATAGTTGTCAGCCAACGAAACCAGCTCTAAAACAGAGTCCTTCCTGCCCTTATCAATAGACCACCGTTATCGGATTCGGAAATTTGTTGTTGACGAAGTGTTGAGAATTAAACTCCGCTGATATACCGTAAATCGCGTATTAAACGCCCAGTTAATGCTAACGCCCAGCCCCCTAAAATGCTTGAAGGTCAAAAATCATAATAAACTGTTGTTGACGCCCACCCCTTAAAAATAAGTGGCAATTTTAACTAAAATCTTATTCAGTTTTAACGAAATTAACGTTTCAGCCACTTAATTTTGGTTTTTCTGCGTCAAAATTAAATAAAAGCTTCATACGCAGTGGCGTAACTACAATGAGGCAGAGGAGGCAGCTGCCTCCGGGCCCACTGACTTTGGGGGCCCCCCCTAACTGTCCCCAATTTAAAATTTGTTTGTAACCGCAGAATAAGAGAAAGCACGTTATGGCCATAGTTTCGTGAAAAAAGTTTTGTCTTGTGTTGCAAAAACTTAATTGTTTTATATTTTTCATGAAGTAGCAAAAACTTCAATTTTGTTTTATGAAGGGCCTCCACTGGGCTCTCGCATGTATGGCAAAAACGGCATTTTCTATGAAGGGGGTGAGGGATGGCCCCTCCACTGCGCCGTAAAAACAACATTTTTTTTGTGAAGGGGGAGGAGGCGATCTCTACTGGGCTCTTGCATTGTGTGGCAAAACTGCATTTCTTTTTTTAATGAAAGGGTCTGGGTTTTCACCTAGTGTGGCAACAACTAATGTATTTTTTTGAAGGGGAGGCCTCCGCTGCACTGCCGCCTCCGGGCCCCAATTTTGAAGTTACGCCTCTGTTCATACGTTTAACAAAATCAACTTTATCCAACACGATTCACGGGAGCATTTGTAATCACGGAAACTTCGGAAATATTAGGCCTAACGATCGATCATTGACGTGCTTGATCTGGATTCAGTCTAGCAAAAACACAATGCCTTTATTCTCATTTTTTTCACAAATTTAGTTTATTAAATTGTTCTCCTTCCACTATCTTAACAAAATTCACAGTTAAAACTAATTTATAATCACTACCAACCTTGAAAACAACAACGCGATTGACGGCCGTGAAGCACATTCTGTGTTGACGGCAATTTCCAAAAAAATGTCCGGTTGACGCGTGAGATCCGAGCACCACGTAAAAAAAAATTTTTTTTTAATGGTCAGTTTCGGTCTCAGGCGTCAACCGGATCATTTTTTTTTGGAAATTGCCGTCAACACAGAATGTGGTTCACGGCTGTCAGTCGCGTTGTTGTTTTCAAGGTTGGTGGTGGTTATAAATTAGTTTTAACTTTGAATTATGTTAGATATTGGAAGGTGGACAATTTAATAAACTAAATTTGTGAATAAATGAGAAAGGCATTGTGTTTTTGCTAGACTGAATCCAGATCACGCACGTTAATGATAAGCCTAATATTGTTTACGATCTTGTTCCTCACATGTTACCGAAAGTTTGTATGGTTAGAAATTAGTTTTAGCTACGAATTATGTTAAATTTTGGAGGAGAGAGTATACAAGAACCTAAATTTGTAAATAAATAAGAAAAAAAAAATTGTGTAATGCTAGATTGAATCCAGATCACGCACGCAAATGACCACACTATTGCCGACTTTTCCGTGATAGAAAACTCCCTCCATGGATAGAAATTAATTTAGAAAATAGATAATACTTGTTTTTAACGCCCCCCCCCCCCCCCATTTTAGTCAAATTAATTTTACAAGCCCATGGACGTTTAATACACGATTTACGGTAGTTTGTTATACTGCGCCTTACAACCAAATTCCTTAACTCATTCCGTTCCCAGGGTTGTTAAGCCATGCCCAAAATTCAGATATGTTTGCTTGTCTATTTTATTAGTTGAGCTAAATTGTTTATGCAAGCACTGCTCCGTTACATTAAAATGCACCTTTAACGCCTTCACACATGTGTCAAAGTTAGAAAAATTCAGTGTCAGACAAACGCATAAGACATTCCCTTGCTTTCCGTGTTAATATTGATAATAACCAGAATGACCATTTTTTCTTTTGGAGACCCCATACATTCACAAACTCTTCAGAACCCTGGCAAATACACAAGCATGCTATCTTCCCTTTTCCTAAAAGGTTGATACAATTTCGGCAGGGTTCACACCGTCCTCCAGGGTAACCCCGTTCCCGCATATTGCTACCAGAAGTGAACCAATGGACATTGATGGATAACAAATGCAAGGTCGTGTTCATGTGCGCTATGGTTCCTGACCACTATACCCAGTTTCAGGCAATAGTATATGCAAGGACCATCTGAAACAGATCGGCAAACGACTTCACCAGGATGGACCAGTTCCACCAAATACACCACCTCGCTGACCTCACAAATGCTTGCAACCGAAGACATCCATCCATCCACGAACGTTTTCTACCCGTCTGCCAATTTCACCAACCAGGTGACCCATGGTATGCTCCCCAATGCCTTCTGGAAGCCACCCCCATACTTACCGAGACGTCAGTGCCGCACTGCAAAATACTGCGTACATTGCAGAAGCGATTTTCACAATTTCTGAAACCGCGACTGGATTGATCTTTGCACACTTCCACATGGGGCACGTTGCCTTACATGTTTCGGGTGCGGACGTACATCTCTATCATTCCCTAATAGGAACCCCGCAATGCCTGCCAATCAAGTGGTCACCCACCACGCAGTGTGGTGGATAACCCCGGTAGCCAAGCCCCAAGCTACTGGACTTGTGTACAATAGCATGGCATTCCTACCCAATGTGCAACTATGACAACACAAACAGCACAAGGATTACGGCCTGGAAACTACACCTAATGTCATCCCTAGGCAAACTGCGTATCACCTATGTACACTATGTACACAAGCAAGTATGTGCTTAAGAGCTACGGATCGTGTGGCGACTCCGACCAGAGTAAGTGGCACTGTACATAGCTTTATGCTTTATGCACGATTCAGGTGCAACGCTGGTTCTAGTGCAATATTGTTATAAACTTATTGACCACTCAAGATGTCCAAGAGTGGAGTTCTGATGGAGCCAGCACTATGGGTGTGTTAGGCAATATTAAGGTCACCGGCTATGACCGAAGTGGTAGATCTCTTAAAACGCAAATTCTGTTGCGCAACGTAGTAGAGATGCCAGCAGCGAATAAAAATTTGCTGTCGGATTCTAGAGTACTGAACTACGGCTTGAATTCGAACATGCGTCCACATGACGTCTATATGAGACAGCACCGTGTACCTAACAAGTTGGTTATGTGTGGTAGATGCTCCCACCGTCTCTTTAATATTGAGCTAAACATACACAAATCCTTTGACTGAGATGGTGAGAGTGTGGATATGGAAGTAACTTAAGGCTCATAGGCAGGGGTTTACCAATATTGTTTTCGAGTATTCCACTGAGGTTACGTCTTATTCTGTAAACATCCCTAACGTGTGGTTGTGTACCCCCACAACCCAGTGTATCATCTCATGTAACTGGCCACACTGACCGTGTGAAACTTGGCCCAAATCTCTATATGAAGCTAACCTAACAGCACCTCCACCTTGCACAACAAATGTCCTAATGTACACCTTACCCTTTGATGCATGTAGTTTTAAGGAGCCTACAGCCAGTGTTCCCTATGCTACTTGTTTACTATGTGAACAACCCGCTTATGTCCTTTTGAAACTTGTCCTTCATTCGCAAGTTAACCCACTAAGGGCACGCAGACTGACGATAACCCTTGTGCACTACTAGCTTAGGGGGGGGGGGCTGTAATTTAGGCACCCTAGCATCATCCGCCATGGGTGTTGTGTTCTCTACGGAATGTAACATAAACCCTTGTTTAGTACCTAATTCAGAGGGGGGACAATGACTCAGGTGACCTGGTACTGCCCCCAGTACGT
>JAHWFP010178597.1:0-12421 GCA_023313725.1 Lithobius niger | reverse complement strand
TATTGAGCGCGAGTGATTCGTTGGGCCTGACCCACGCGAGAGGGAGGGAGGGAGGGAAAGAAGGAAGGAAGGAGGAGCGAAAGCTGTACAGGAAGCGTAGCTGTAGTGATCTCGCCGCTGGCTGATGCAACAGTCCTCGCTTGCTTACAGCAATAACCCTTTCAGACCCGAATTATGGTGAAGTGATTTTTTTTAAGTACCACATGTTAAGTGTCATGCGATTCGAACCGGCATTTGCTTGTTTTGAAGACGAGGATTCTGACCACTGGGCTGTTGCTGCTAGCTTTGCTTGGGATCCCCATGGCTCCCTCACAAAGCTTGCAGGCGTGCGTGTGGACTTAGTTTTTTTGCCTGTCTAGCTTATGTCAATATTTCGACTACGATGGGATAATCAATTGTTTAATAATTAATAAACAAAAACGGAACGTTAAATGTTTAGAGTAAGGGTCTAAAAGTCAAAACCTAGAAGGAACACGGACAAGCTTTGACAGTCAGGGTCTAGGTGCAAAATGTTGTCAGTAAGAGACTGGTAAGCATTAGACCCTTACTACGCGCTGGTTAGCTTAGTTCTATTGTAAAGGTAATCAACGATGGAAACTTGACCTCACTTTTTAGATTTATTAAGGCCAGGTCCGGTGGAGGACGAACTATTCCAACTTTTAAATTAAATGGAGAGTTTATCACAGATACTTTTGATAAGACCAATGTCCTTAGCCGAGAGTTTACAAAAAATGTCATTGCAGAATCTGTTCATACTCCAGTGTGGCATGGTTTTTATAATAGTTTGACGTGCCCTTCTGTAACACTTAATGCTCATGAAGTACTTCTGGCTTTAACGCGAATTAAGCCTAGCAAGGGTGTGGGGCCAGATGGTTTTTCTGCCTTAGTTCTGTTTTTAAGGAAATCAAACACCCAATTTGCATCAGGTTATCGTGGATCTTTAACTTATCGCTTAAATCTGGTCATCTCCCAACATTATGCAAAACTGCTGACATTAGTCCAATTTTTAAGAAAGGGGAAGCATCTCATCCAGGGAACTATAGACCAATTGCTCTCACCTGTGTACCTTGTAAGCTTCTTGAGGGTTTTATCAGGAACAGTATGTTTGTTTTCATTGAGGACTGTAATTTGTTGTTGAACGACTAGTTCGGTTTTTGCCTAGACTTTCTACTTTCATTCAGCTCTAATTGGCACTGGACGATTGGACTAGCTCTGTCGATGCAGGTGTCCCTGTGGGCATTGTCTTCATAGACTTTGCTAAGGCATTTGAATCGGTTTCGCACATCAAACTATTGGCCAAATTGGATTGTCTTGGATTTAGAGGACACCTTTGGTCTTGGCTGGCTGACTTTTTAGTTGGTAGAACCCAGCGTGTGAGGATTGAGGGGATTTTATCTGACTCTGTCATTGCTGGCAGTGGAGTCCCTCAAGGTTCTGTTTTGGGCCCGCTGCTTTTTATCTTGTATCTGAATGATCTGTCCACTGAAACTTTACTCCCATGTGGTCGATAACAATACACTTCTTAATTTCCAGTCGGAGATCGATAACCTTCAGTCCTGGTCGGAAAATTGGCAGCTTCCTATTGCGCCCCATAAATCATTTATTATGCATGTTGGTTACCCAAATCTTCATTTCAACTTCTCCCTGTGCGGTTCAGTGTTAAAACCTATTAAATCCATAAAAGATCTTGCGGTGTGGCTTGTGTCACGGATTGTTAAAGTTTAACAATGTAGTGACAATGTAATTGTCTTTGAGCAGCAACAATGCTACTCGCAGTTTCTTTGTTTCTTTTGTTGACTTGTTCGGTCAGTTTAAGTTAAAATGTAATAAAGCCCCTCTATTTTACGTTTATGTTACGTTCAAGTTCGTTTCGCTTCTTAAGTTTTCCGATCACTGTCACCATGTTGTTAAAATTGCCCGTAAATGCGCGGCAATGATAATAAGGAAATTTTTTAATCTGGTGACAGGAAGACCCTCGTTTGGGCCTTTTAGGTGTACGTGCGTCCTTTGTTGACGCATGCCAGCCCTGTTTGGTCGCCATATCTTCATTTACTTTCGTATGTACTGCAGTTCCCAGATGCTACGACGGGTGTTTCTATATTATCTATCTCGATTATTTTTCATTCCCTCTTCTCTTTTCGCTCTCTCTGTGTCTTTTTCTCTCTCGTTTTTGCTTTGTTTTTTTTTTTTTTGGGCCCCCCCCCTATACTGTCCTTCGCCCCCCCCCCCCCCCACACACACACAGCTGCACTCTTCGCAACCCGCACTTTACGCCACTGACTGAAATTAGCTGTTGAACTGTTCGAAGTTCGAAACGAGTTGACTGAATTCGTGGACACTTTCAATAAAAAACGTCTTGGAAAAGTAATAAATATACTTGATTGATTTTCTTTTTTTATCGGAATCATGTATGTACCTTAAACAAATTATTTTCCCGAAACATTGGAGAGGTAAAAACTGATGTTCTTCGTCACCTCGGAACACCTTCTCAACAGGGCCACCTGAGATAGAATCGACGTTTCTCATTCGTGAAGCGATGTCTCGACAGCACTGACTACTTTGCTTCTAGGGCTGACAAAGTCAACGAACCCTGCGGCCTAAAGCCTCCCCTCCCTCCTCCCCCACTTAACAAAGATATATTACAATGGTAGAATACTCGGGTACAATGGTATACAATGGTGTCTATCACCTGTTAGGCCGGTGTGTGGGGGGGGGGTCGACCTTTGGGGCCCTTACTTGAAAAAGATTGTTTGTTTATCAGCATGTTTATCAAAAAGATATACGGTTTACCTTGCATGATGTATGAACAATGTCTTAAAATGTTCAGTATCCCATCGTTGCTGTGGAAATATACACTAGAGTAAATATTATTGCCCTGTGTAATATTCTCAAATCTAACTTTGGTGGCCCTGAACTAAATGAACACGCACCCATCACCTCAAACTAGAATACAGATACCACATATAGGTATGATGGTCTCGGCATACCTTTTACTGATTTGGAACATTCTTCCAGCCGCTGTGGTTTTGGCCCCTTCAACCAAATTCTCTGAACTTTTGATACCTACGTTCTAAACTGTTCACCCAATCTCATCACATTGTAAGTTAATGATGATGTATAGTTAATGATGATGTTGTACTTTTCTAATTGTATGTACGCACTTTAAAAAGGGAAAGAGATGAAGGGGAAAAGATTTTGAAGTATGTTAAAATACAATAAAAATGTCTATGCTACCAGGCAATTCAAATTAAACAATTTCTATATCAGCCACCTAAGGCCAGGAGCTAATGAAGAATATACGTATACACTCCTGCTAAGGCGTTATCCCACTTCATTCAATTGCTTTGGACTCCGTACCAATCTTTTTTATTTTGCATGTGTTTAATGTTTATTTATATTGCTAGTATTATATTCACGTATCCTTGATTGTTTTCATTTAACCCTACAATCACAGTTACGTAATGCTTTCGGTTCGGTGTCTTGGCTTGTTAATAGTTAGTTACCCAAAAGGGCAGTCACACAACGTCGTGTTATTGTATATAACTCTATGCTGGAACCAGTAACTGGGATAGCTGCAGGGATCACTGGAGGGGGAAAAGAAGGGCGTCTTTTACTGAAGACAATGCTGTTAAAATGAGTGGATTTCTTAGGCCTACAATGCGCGATTTTTGTCGATTTGTTGGCAGTTGCTTACATTTTTAAGCAAGTGGAATCTTTATTTTCCAATTACAACCTAGCAGCATAAGGTATTGGAGAAGACAACGTTTTTTAAGCCTATGAAATGCGCTCTCAAAGCACTGCCTTGACTAGAAGTGCCGTTGTTTAACTCCATTTTAATCTAGTGCCTCTTGCAGCTATCTCTCGTGTAGCCAATATGACGCCACATGGCGCTGCTCTATAGCCTACCTCTGAACACTGGCGGTTTACCTTTTGTTTACCTAGGCAAATCCCGATGGCTCCAAGGTGCACTCGTTGCAGGAACCATGGCGACAGTACCGTTCCTCTGAAGGGTCATAAGAAAGTGTGCAAGTATCGACATTGCACTTGCCCAAAGTGCAATTTAGTCTCGTAAGTTTATTTTGGTTTCGTTATTATTTTAATGTCATGTCATGTTTTAAAAAGAATATACAAATATTTACGTAATAAGTGTTGAATTCTGTGCAGTGGCGTATAAATAATTATTTTTCGGGAGGGGGGGGGAATTACACATTTTTACGCCCCCTTCAGCCAGTAGCTACGTTTTGTTTTATTTAGTGGCGTTGGCTGCAGCTCTTAAGTTCTTCCGCCCCCCCCCCCCCCCCCCAATCCATCTGCAGACGCAACTCCTGCAGTATTGATATTAACTGAAAGGTCTGAGCCCTGATAAAAAATAAGACTAAAATTTCCTATGAACATGGGTTCGGTTCGGAAATGCACCCGTCTTTAGTTACAGCTTACCAAAGTTGGGGGTAAAACGTTGAAAGTTCCCCATAATTTCCTACCTAATATTTTTCAAACCACTACAATTGGCACGGGGCCGTACGGAAGTCAAGCGGGGAGGGGGACTTCTTTTAGTAGCTTTACTGAAAGAGAACGAGATCCACTACCGCACGCTAGGCTGCATCAATGTTTCCAGCAAGGCCGGTAATCAGGGGCGGACCCAAGGTCGGGGCTGAGAGGGCTGCGGCCCCCTCCAAGGCAAATAAATTCGGGAAAAAAACAGCCGACATTATTGAAAATCGGTATCGGACCAACATAAGGCTTCCAATACAGATATTTCTTATGCTAAGAAACACAACTGTCTTCCCTGCAAAACTGACACCAAACGCGGCAAAAGCAATAACCAAGTGAAAAAAGCAAAGTCATTTGCTCAGTTTGTAATGAAAATGTAGCATGTGGCAGTTCAATGCTCTTTTAAGTTTTACAATAACCAACTGAAATCTAACTGCGAAGATGAATGTACTGAAGCCATAAGTAGCCATAAGAGTAAACATGCTGTTATTGCTCCACAGAATTTTTTGGAGAATCTCAACAGTTGGAACCCACGCAAAACCAGAAACCGAAGTTGCATTTTTTCTATGTAATTTAAACTTTTAGTCGCGATTTTGTATTATTATTATTATCGGTCTCGACATCCGCATCGGTATCGCATCGGTTGTATCGGTCGGTTTACCCTTCATCGGTATCGTATCGGTAAAAAATCATATCGGCCGATCCCTGATAAAAACGCAGAAAAATCAACTTGTGGTTCCCTCCAAGATTTCGCCCTGGATCCACCCTTGCCGGTAATCTGTGCTTCAATTAAGGGGGGTTCAAAGGAGGCCCCAGGAGGCAAGGGATCACCTAAATTCAAAGCAAGAGGCTCAAATGTTTACATAAAACTACTATAAAAGAGGCCTTACTCTTGAATCCAAAATTGGTTAGTGTTTAGAGGCCCTACATTTTATCCTTGCCCTTTCCCCCATTTGCAACGTTTTGAAACCTCATAATATCAATATCTTAAAGCACTGTACTTGCAAGAATGATGCGCTAACCTGCATTGATTTGGAAGGATTAGGTGAAAAGTTATGAAAGATTTCACCCTTTTAGCCCTAACTTTGGTTGGCTGTAACTGTACGGCCGATCATGTATATCCAGACCCATGTTCATATAGGACTTTTTAGTCTTATTTTTGGATCGTATGGACTGCACCCTGAAACTTTGGTCAGACCGTTCAGTTACAGTCTGTATGCAATCACCATAACATATTTATTGATCTTGTATCATCACAAGAATGGTGAGGAAGATTAATAATCCACCCAAAACTGGTAAGAGAAGCCGCCAAGTTTACAAAAAGGGTCGGCCTTTCAAAGTAGTGATATCATTCAACCAGGGAAAGGCCGCCAAGGTTAATCCTATTAGCCAAGTTAATCGCACCTACTATTAGTTCGAAGGTTAAATGAAAACTAGAAGATTGCTACTAGCGGTAGCAATCTTCAAGTTTTCATTTAACGTCCAAAGTATTATTCGGTGCGATTAACTTGGCTAATAAGATTAACCTTGGCAGCCTTTCCCTGGCTGAATGATATCACTACTTTGAAAGGCCGACTCTTTTTGTAAACTTGGCGGCTTCTCTTACCAGTTTTCGTTTTGGGTGGATATCACGACTTTCATAGGCCAGTGAATATACAAAAAAATCCCACGGTGTAATTGTCACCCCTGCCTTTTTTGTCTGGGGGTATTTTATTGTATGAAATAATTCATAATTATTCATAATTCCTTCATAATTTTCACATTTGCTATTGTCATTCCAAATAAATTAATAACAAAGCGTAACAGTATGATAATTGCAAGGACCTAATCAATTCCTATGGAATAAAAGATACCCTGTGCTATTTATTCGGGTCGTGGGGCATTTTGAATTCGCGTACCGTAAAAAAAAAAAAAATTTGGATTTGGTGGGGAAAAAAACGACCAAACCTTTGCAATAAAAGATACTCCGTCTCTTAGTGAACCACCTATTTGCAACAACAATGAATTCTGACAATTAGGTACTGAAACGATAAGCGTGTAACACTTAAGCATGTTATAATCTACTGTTGGATAACAATACAAATAATAGTTACGAGCCAACTTACGAGCCACTTCAGGACCACGTGCTTCTAGCTGCGACCCCCATTTTAGAAAAAGGCACTTCCCCATATAACGCTTTACCTGTCTGCCGAAATTTAGATCAGGCAACTTTCCCTAATGAGCTGTAGACGTGTCGTTATACCCTATGAGAATTAACATGGGAGCCTGCGGACTAGTTACTAGTTACCAGTAACACAAATCAACGTTATTGAGGACACTTTCTCTCCATTAAGGACACGTTCCCACATTTCGTGTTGAATTTGTTTTTGTTACTGGACCCAAGACGCCTGATTCAAACGATTTGCAAAGATTTCTACCGCATGGGGAATTTACACCAGTATGCTGAAATCACGTATAAGTTGGTTTCAGTTAAAAGACACAGTCTGCTAGTGAGGGTCAAAGGGTTTTAGCGAGCGTTAACCGCACCCGGTCATCTGCCCGACGAAGCCCTAAGTAAGGCCCATGTCTGCAACACCCGGAATGGATTCTCAGTCTGCTAGTGAGCCGTCATCTCACAACAATTACACTCTAACAATTACGCTCTTACAATTAAGCTTCAACAACAATAAAACGTCTACTTGGCGGCGACACACTAGCGTGTGTCTAGATACATGGTTGAAAAAACGAGAGTTGAGAAAACAAGTAAAGTGGTGATGCTGTTCCTAGAAAACTTATACGTTCACTTCGGTTTTTAAGGAACAATAAAATGATAAAATCAGTGGACGAACACATGCATATAATCTAAAACAGTAGACAGTAGACAGTACAAACACCATGCTTAGCGCACCCAATTACAGACCGTGCTACGTATAGCAATGCTCAAACCCCCAACTCAAAAAATGGATTTACCATTGGTACTGGCGAGTATCAACTCGTTGAAAGATGTCGAGAATGGGTTTGTATTGTATGAGTGACACATGATCCCTGCCTCCTGGTTTTATTGTTCTTGAACTTTGGTATTACCAGGAGCCTATATATTACTGATAATTTGTTGCAACCCATTTACTTTTACTGAACAAATTTTGCCTTGCATGCATGAAGAAACCCACATTTTTCCAACGTCTTTTATACGCCCCCCTCGACTCGAGCTTGGGGGGGGGGGGAAATTTTCCCCCCCCCCCTTTAATTACGCCACTGATTCTGTGGGGTAGAGGGTAAACGAGGTAGAAACTATTAAAGACTGTCACTTACGCAAAACCAAAAATAGTCTCAAGTTCCACAATTCAAACTTGCAAATTTTCGACTATCTACTGATATGCTTCTTCAGGCAAGAGTCATGAGACTTGCACAAAAACAACCACCAACGAACTTTGCCAAGTCCAGTATATTCAAATCTCCCTCCTCTTTCCCAGTGAGCCTTGTAACTCAGTCAGCTCTCAAGCTCACTGTCTGAGTTGGCTCCCTCATCAATACTGGTGCTGTTGCTGAATGAAGGTAAGAACTTTTTCCAGCTTTTCGTCAGTTTTTGATGCAGTTCTGCTGTCACGATTCTTCCTATCTGCTGATATGCTGATTTTTGCACGTTCATAAGTGGGATCTTCTTATCTTGGCAGTATTGAATGGCCATGGCCTCCATTTCCAGAAACATTATAAAGTTGGGTGGCACCAGAGATTGAATGCAAAAGTGTAACTAATTCTTTTAACCGTTTGAATATGGTTAGTGTGGATGTGGTTTTTGCACGCAAGTTTCATTTAAATGAGGGGGGGGGGGGGTAAAACCTTTTGAATGTGGAGACTGGAGAGGAGAGCAAGGAACTTCAATTAAATTCTGGCAGCGAGAATGCAAAGAAAGGGTGTCGTTGCGTAAACGTGCCCTTATTTTGTATGTGGCGAGAGAAAATCGGTTTATATCCCATTTATTTATAAGACAAGCAAATCCAGCGCTTCACGCTTGTAATATTATCTGTTTGTTACCGTGGCTCATTCATCGGGGGGGGGGGGGGGGGGACAGCACCAGGTCCAATCCAGAAAACCGGGTCTGGCCGGGTCATCGGATCACCGGGTCACTGGTGCAGTCTGGGTCACCGGGTCCCAGGTCAACCTATTTTCGGGTCACCGGGTCAAAAACAAAGTGATCTTGTCCAGCCCTGCAGTTCATCCGTATTGCTGTGTAATGTGATTCCCTAACTTGTTGTAATTCCCTCTATTTTAATCTTCTGTACAGCCGTTCGGCTGGGAATATGGTAGGCCTGTTGCACGAGTGAATAGGCCTACTTTCGAACCAAATTCTTCGTGAGCTGCTAATTACGAAAATAAAACGACAGGTAAAAAAAATTAGGCCTAAAATCACGTTGCCATGGCAACGTCAAATCTCTACACCGTGTTACATAAATGAATAGGTCTACTCGCGAACCCAATTCTCCGTTAGGTGCTACTTATGCAATTAAAACGGGAGGTAAAAGTAAGGCCTAAAAGCTGACAATTATGCTTAGAATCTAAAACTAGGCCTAAAAACTAACTCATTTTTAACCGGCAATTGTGATGTTTACAACTTTTAGATTACATAATAGACATCACTGGTGCCGTACGTGATGGAGGTGTGTGCCTCAACATTTTCGGAAGTGGTGGCAAGAAGTCGGGTTGAGACTAGGTATTCGCTGCAGTTGCTTATTTTTAAATTGATCTAATTTAAAAATCATTACCAGCTGCTAAAAAATTACGATAGACCTACAATTTTTTTTTTTTTTTCATTCGAGAATTTGTAATTGGCATAATTTGCCTCGATGCAAATAATTGTGAAAAAGGCGTTGGTGAACACGCTGCTGTACCCCAGCAACTGTAGTACACAAAATAGAAACTATGAAAATCTGCCTCCGGAAGCCGTAGCGTCACTAAGCAAATGAACCCTTCATGGCCGACGCTATCCTTAGCTGACATTTCGTGAAATGACCAAGCTGGTAAAAGTCTTATTCCTCACACCAATTTAAAAAAAATTCCAAAGGCATCGTCCTTATACAAGCTCAGCGAAGTCTACCTTCTGTTGTATGTTCAAGATGCGTGGGCCATTTGCCGTAAGAAGAAAAAGCTTGGTAGAATTGTTCAATTCGTCCAAACGTGGTCGAAGTCGTAAATCAGGAAGTGGCATTCACAAATCCGTGTATACCAGCAGCATGAAAGATGCGCAACTCCCTGTCCAAATGGCCTGCACAAGCCTAAGGTTAATATTGGCGACATTTTCTTCTCTCGGTTCTTTCCGTGGTCAACGATGATGATGTGCCGAAGTGGCGAAGTCCATAAAAAATAATGAAAACTCGAGCCCCCAAATACAAGTACAAATAGTCTTCTAGCAAACAAATTTACTTGACGAAAGTGTAAAGAAAAGGTATTTCTGATCTAACGTACCAGAGTGCCCTGGTATAAAACTACAAATTTTCTTGTCTACAAAATACGTTTTCCGAAAATCTGTAGGCTAGTTTCGTCCAAAAACGTGTCAGGATTTAAAATCCACGTATTGGTGCATAGGAGTGTAGATTCCCCGTTGCAATCGTCCTTTAATGAATAAAATGATGATGAGTATGGCCTAGAAATCCTTGTGTCAGATGTGACTTACGCGGCGAATACCCCCAAAAAGTTGTGAGAGGTCCCTAAAATCCAGATGGGGTCCCAGGTGTGCTGAACGGATAAGTGAGACAACGCATCTACACGTTTTAAGCTCCAAATTACTCCCTCCTCGCTTTCCCTTGTGCAAAGGATTACGCACCAGACTAGGTCGATTCCACAGTTGCCATTTAAGAGCCCCGCTCTTTGGCTACTATTGAGTTGGCGAAGTGTACGTCTTGTATTCTGTTCCTTGGTCTAGCTCCTTCCATCCACACACCAAATCGTGCATGGAGTGTTCGTCGTTTAACTCGGTTTCTTATAGCGCCAAGTTTAGCGACGAGAAGGACAGAAAGCACAAACATGTACAAACCTGTCACAGTTGACAACACTTGCACACCCTAGCCTTACAGAGAAGCCCCCTTCGGATGTTTCACAAGTGGCTTCGTATGTATTCGGTTTTGCTTGTGAATCCATGTTGCCACACAGTATGCATGAGGGAAAGCGGCTTGTATTTTGCATCGACTGAAGTAAGGAGGTAAATCTTCTTGTATCATTGCTCGCTGGAGTTAGGAGGGAAATCGGCTTGTGTCCTGTAGCGACTGGAGTAAGGAGGAGAAGGAGGAAATCTTCTTGTCTCCAGCACCAGCTGGAGGTAGGCGGGAAAGCATCTTGTATCCTGCAACGACTGGAGTAAGGAGAGAAAGCCTGTTGTGTCGTTCACTGACTGGAGTAAGGCAGAGAGAAAGCAATTATTTATATCCTGCATTGACCGGAGCAAGGAAGAGGGATAACATCTTGTATCCTGTACTGACTAGGGCAGGGAGGGACAGCATTTTGTATCTTGCACTGACTGGAGTAAGGTGGAGGGATAGCAATTTGTATCTTCTATTAATTGACTGGAGCAAGGAAGAGGGATAACATCTTGTATCCTGTACCAACTCTGGTTACGAAGGAAAGCATTTTGTATCTTGCACTGACTGGAGAAAGGTGGAGGGAAAGCAATTTGTATCCTCTATCGACTGGAGCAAGGAGGAGGGATAACATCTTGTATCCTGTACCGACTAGAGTAAGGAGGGAAAGCATTTTGTTTCTTGCACTGACTGGAGTAAGGAGGAGGGAAAGTAATTTGTATCCTGCATTGATGGTAGCAAGGAGAAGGGATGACAGCTTGCATCCTGCACTGACTAGAATAAGGAGGGAAAGTATTTTGCATCTTGCACTGACTGGAGTAAGGAGGAGGGAAAGTAACTTGTATCCTGCATTGACTGGAGCAAGGGGAGGGATAACATCTTTTATCCTTACCAACTAGAGTAGGGATAGAAAGCATTTTCTATCTTGCACTGACTGGAGTAAGGCGGAGGGAAAGTAATTTGTATCCTGCACTGACTGGCGCAGGGAGGAAGGATAACATCTTTTATCTTGTACCAACTAAAGTAAGGAGGGGAAGCATTTGTATCTTGCACTGACTGGAGTAAGGCAGAGGGAAAGCAATTTGTATCCTCCATTGACTGGAGCAAGGAGGAGGAATAACATCTTTTATCCTGAGTCAACTAGAGAAAGGATGGAAAGCATTTTGTATCTAGCACTGACTGAAGTAAGGCCACCCGCGCACTAGGTGGCCAGGTCGTGCGGCCAGTGGTCGTTGCGGCCAAAGAAACACAACGACGTGCCGTGCGGCCACGTCTGTTTTTCCTTGATAATTCTCGGTCACGTGGTGAAAAATGAACACGGAGCAAGTATAGTCGCCCTGTGGTCGCCTGCGTGCCACCCAGGATCCCAATGGCCGCCGCGACTGTCTGGCCGCGGTGGCCAAGTGCGCGTTGCTACATATACCGTAAGCATTCTCGTTGATGGCAGCGACCAGGACACACGGCTTGGCTGCCGTGTCTTAAGACAGAGGGGAAAAAATTTTTTATCCTCCATTGACTGACGCAAGGAGGAGGGTAACATATTTTATCCTGTACCAACTTAAGTAAGGAGGGAAAGCATTTTGTATCTTGCACTGATTGGAGTAAGGATGAGGGAAAGAAATTTGTATCCAGCATTGACTGGAGCAAGGTGGAGGGATAACATGGAGGGAAAGCATTTTGTATTTTGCACTGACAGGAGTCATCCGGAGGGAAAGCTATTTGTGTACTGCATTGACTCTAGCAAGGAGGGGGGATCACATATTGTAACATATTGTATCCTGCACCAACTACAGTTAGGAGGGAAAGCATTTTGTATTGCTCTGACTGGAGTATGGAGGAGGGAAAGTAATTTGTATCCTGCATTGACTGGAGCAAGGTGG
>JAHWFP010178592.1:4634-30452 GCA_023313725.1 Lithobius niger | reverse complement strand
CTCGAGCACGAGTTAGAACTGGCTAATAGACAGATAGAATTAGCCCGATTACGAAACGCAGACGGTACCAATCCAGTACAGGTTATGCCAAATGTAAATTCAGGTCCACGGCCCGGAAAAATTTCCGATGCCGTTAGATTGTTAAATAATTGGGGTCCTAAATCGGAAATCAATTCATTTTTAAAAATCTTTGAAGGTACAATGGAAACTCAACGTATTCCAAAGAGTGAATGGGTCGTAGGTTTACAACCTGTGTTAGGCGAAATTCTAGTAAAGGTGTGCGATCAAATGAGCACAGCTACTATGCACGATTACGATCAGGTTAAATTAAAATTGCTTGAAAGGTTCGTACAGACCAAAGAGTCCGTCCAATCGGCATTTCGCAGTCTTGAAAAAGAACAAGACCAATTATTTCACGAGCATGCTTTTGAGCTCGAGACGTTGTTTTCCCGATGGTTGTCACTCGCCGGAATTAACGGCGATTTCCATAAGTTGTCTAATTTAATTTTATTAGAGCAGTTTTATAAGTCTTGCCCTGTAGGCCTCCGGAAATGGTTGCCGGACCAGGTCAGATCTGGAACGCTACAAGAAGCAGCCAAATTGTGTGATGACTACACAACTCGTAATAAGCAAATCAATATTGATGTTGCAGTCAAAACTGGCAAGTTGCAAACTAGCGCACAGCCAGCCAGCCAAGCTCCTAAAACTTCGTCTAATCCACGTAACGGTAATCGAAACCGTAACTCGTTAGCTAACCCGGTTGGGACTAACAGTGACAGCGCAACTAGCCCAGATGCTAACGCTGATATTAGTGATAGTGTAGCTTCTAACCCTAGTCAAACTAACGTTAGAACGTGCTATAAATGCGGTTCGTCCTCGCACCTCCGTAATCGATGTCCCGAGTATGTCAAAACTCAATTTGCTAATGCATGTTTTCGAGTGGGCTCAGATGCCTTAACTGTGTTAAAACCTAGCACCTTTAAAGCCAGGATAGGTAGGAATAAAGTGTTATGCCTACGCGATTCCGGGAGCAGTATAAATCTCGTTAGTCGAAAACTTGCCAAAACTTGGCCTAGACTAAAACAAACAGCTCAGTGCAAAACCGTAATGAGCGACACGGTGGTAGAGTTAGAACAAGTGGATTTAATTTTGAAATTAAATGGAGGTTTAAAATTGCATGTTGTTGCATGTGTTTCGGAGGCTTCCCACTCTGTTTTCCAAATAGTTTTGGGCGTAAACGCCCTGTCTAAACTAGACGAATTACGACAGCCTAAAAGAAATGCAAACGACGCCCGCAATTGTAGCCCCGCTCGTCCCGTAGCTCCTCCCCCCTGCCCGAGCGCTGCTGACCACAGACAAACGAAAAAGCGTTCCCGTAAACACCGCCCCCGCTCCTGCATGGAGTCGGGCAGCCGGCCAGCGAGATTGGTCAAGCCAAACCAGGCAGTAGACTTTCTGGCGCCGTCCAAGTCGCCCCGCCCCTCAGCCGAGGCAGTCAAGTCGGGCACAAAAGAGGCCGTTAAAAACGTCCCTCCCCCAAAAGTGCAGACAGCCGGCGATAGGCCGACTGACCATCCAAGTATATATGGAAAGTCCGATAAGAGTACTTGCAGTACCCATAATGAGCCAACTGGCTCCGTCAGACCTAATAAATTAGCGCCAAGATTCAATGAATGGATTGAACTACGTAACCGCTCATTTAGCAAGCTTTGTCAGCCTAATGGAGATAAACTTAGAAGAGTTAAATCTGAGGACAACCTAGCAGTAAACTGTGTGTCTGTTAAATCAAAAGTAAGCCCTAAACTTGCTTCTTTTAAGTGCCATTTTGATTTTTTCCCAGAGTTTGGAGAAATAAAATTGCCATGCTTTAACCTAACTTAGCAACAGTTTGGTTTAGTCTATAAAACGTAAATGCCGTTTTTTTTCTGTGTAAGTCCTTAAAAAATTAGGACCCGATGTTTTAAAGTTAAACTCTTGTCTTAAGTAAAGGGTGGAAATTTGTGATGGATCATCACAGTTATGGCTCTTTGAACTAGATAATTGTTTTTCGTTAGAGCTAAGGTTAAAAATCTAACCTAACCATAGTAAATAATGTCTTTATCAGTAAGGGAGTAAGTAAAACCTTTAAGTAGGACTCCAAACGTGATAACTAAAATTAGTGTAGTTTTTTCCTAAATAGTTTTTTTTTTGCAATCTTGTGTAAACCACCAAGACTAACCTAAGTAGGCTAAACGTGTATTTTTCTCCATGTTGAGTTTTTTTTACTTGAAAACCTAAACAAATAGTTTTCTTCACAAGGGTTAAACTGTAGTGAGTGGTAGGCCGCTACAAACGTGGCTCCATCTAGGACCACCTAACCTAAACATAAAAATTGTGTTTACTGCTTTACTGTCTTAAATCTTCAAGACTATGACTATGAGGTCAAGTACAAACCTGGAAAGTCACAACTTATGCTGATACCCTGAGAAGGTATTTTGTTTAAACTAAAAACAAATCGTTGAGTTTTTATTGTTAAAGGCTAAACAAGTGGTGAAGCCAAAGTTTGCTCTGCAACCTTTTTTTATTATTAAAATTTTTTTATGGTTAAGAGGTACGTTGTCAGGACAACCTCACTCAAAGAAACTGTCAGCTTTCCCAATTCGGACCTTACACCTAAATTTTAAGTGCCTATGTTATTCTCCCTGTCACTATCAACGCCTTCCTGTGTGGAAGGATATTTACAGAGATTATACGACACGTTTAAATGTTCATTAGGATCATTCTACGGGAGTTTAGTGGTCCCTGGCTATCTCCTCTTTAAGTTTTTACGAAACATTTTTCTTTATAAAAATTTGTCTGTCTACCCCTGGGAGATAAAGGATAGCCCTGTTTAAACGGTTGTTGGGTATACACCATAAAACCTTCCAGCGTTGTATCTTATGTGTAAGTTATGGGGTCTGTCTCAAAACCCTTCTGTGCTTAAATTTCCTTTGTAAACAAGTTGTTTGGTAACCTAAAACCATCCCAGTGGGAGTAGTTTTGCAGTAAATAGAGCTGGTCATTTTATGCGTACCCATAGTATACAATTTTCTGACCCCTATCGCAGGCTAGGTTTATTGATATGCGTCCGTCGGTTTTGATCGCAGCCTTCCGGGATAATAAAAAGGCTAGACTAGAGTAAAGGCAGAACGGCTAGGGACATATTACCAGAGCAGTAGATGGCCTCATTTATCTGTTAAAACGAAACAACAAACTCTGAACCTGTACCTTTAATTTTCGTTAACTTTCGAAAATAGTGTTTCTTTTTATTTTATGTTTTGCTCCAATTTCCTGTGTGCTCTGTACGAATTTCCTGCAACAAGCAGCGCGGACAAGCACTCAGTTAAATTTTGCAATTAGTGTTTTTATAAACTGTAATTTTTTTACTCAAGTTAACTTTACCGCAAAAACGTCAGTCCCCAAAAAAATAAAATGGTAATTTTAAATTTTGTGTAAACAGTGTACTTTTAACTTGTCGATCCGGGGCTAGGAACAAGTAGCTCAAAAACCTTTTTCGCTCATTTTGAAAGTAAATGGCAAACGACAAACTTTATAGGAGTCGGAACTTCCTATGTTGTTTGATTGCATAAACCAAGAATGTTTCTTTGCATATTTTTAGTTACATGGCTTGGCAACTTGTATTGTGACATACCGATGTGCACTAATCATTTTTGTAGGCTTTTATTTGGAGTCCAACAGGAACCCCGAATAAAATCTCCCGTTGGGGGGCATGTAAAGGCATGAGGCCTAAAATTCCTGTCGATTGGTTAGGAGACCCGACACCAACCATCAACAACTCGGGGACACTATTTTTTTTCTTAGCGCCAAAAAGCGCTAGGCCTATTTTTCAACCTCCAAGTTTAAAAATTCATATCTCCCTGGAAAATGGACTTCATCGACTCTCGTTTGCAGCTCTTAATAAACCTGAACTTTATCTAACATCCTGTGAAAACAGAACTTGAAATTTCACCATACTTTGGTCTACAGCTTCATTTGAAAAAGTGCTCAAACTGAGCGCCGACGCACGCAATCTCCGTCGCCATTTTCTACAAACATGTAAATATTTATTTGTGTTTCTCGAATTTATTTCTAGGCATAAAGCCGACTAGCTTAGTGCTGTGCTAGTTTACATGTTTATTACGTCTTCAATGTTTTTATTTTACTAAGGTGACGATTTTAGCAACAATGAAAACTTTGACTACACTAGCGTTATTATCTGCGGCTGCAATAATACATTTAACTTTTATGCGTTATAGCATTATAAAACACAAGCTGGTTTATTTAATCTTTTGCCTAGGCTTTTATGAAAGCATTATTTAACGTAATCTTTTCTCATGAACCCTACCTTGTTCAATATGGCAACACAACTACGATTATTTTTTACCGGACATTTTCAGTGTGTATCTTGTATTTTTATTTCAGGGCTCCGACCATAGTGATCTCAAATTCCGAATGCACAGTAAAGCCTTTGCCTTCAATTTATAACAATTTATTTTAACTTTGAGCGTCAAACTTCGTCTCCCCCCCCCCCCTTCCTTCAATAGTTGCAATGCCTAACATTGTGGTTTTTATAAAAAAAAAAATGTATAGGCCTATTTCACGTTGTTATGAGTTTAACTCAATGCACTATTCAAGCTACGGCCTCTAAAAAACACCCAAAGTCGGCAAATCCCTTTGCCATCCAAGCTCCTTCCAATCCGAACTCAGTATTTTTTCTCCCCACCAATCAGAGTGCAAGGCTACCCTAGCCGTCCGCGCTGTCATGGCCGACTTCCGGTAGTGCCAGCTCGGCCGGTTTTGGTCAGTCACTCCTCCTCCAAAGCGACCCCTCTACCTCACACCCCCCCTCCGTCGCTCTCCTACAGGTCCGCGGTTTCCCTCCTACCTGCAGACAGGCAGCAGGTATATAACCAGACCAGGAGAAATCTTCGTTAGCATAGATAGCTCAAGGACTCAGAGGCTAGAGGTCACTACGGCGGTCGGAGCAGAGATGTCCAGTCCGAGTGTTGCCATGCCGGGCAAGGTAGTGGTTCAAGGGTAACTAGTTTATTAGAATTTAATTTTTGGAACACAATTTCTAAATTTTTAGTCTAAAAAAAACATAAACTAACTTCTAGCACTTGAGGGAATTTGTGGGTAGCCAAACGCAATCGGCATTTTGGTTTAGGGCACCCATGATTTAAGGGTTTAAGGTCCCCTTCCTAAAAACCGGCTTTGTTTCTTTGTTTATGGACTCAGTGTCCATTAAATAATCTAAGATCACGAGATCTCGCATGTGTTATTGTTGAAGCAGGAGTTTTCAAAAAGGTAGTTTTCCTTGTAACACTAATCTTGATTCAGTGTGATTGATTGATTGACTTTAGTGCAAGAGTTGCTAAAGCTTTCAAAGACTATTTTACATTCTGCAAGGGTCATGTTTGTAACTTAGAGAGTTGCGATAACTCAAACCGACTTTTTTCTAGTCCAAATTGTAATGTGAACTTGAATTGTTCATTTTGTCGATTTAATTGTAAATCGTGTGCTTTTAAATGTAAAGCCCCAGTTCTATTTTTGTAACCAACTAGTTACTCCGTGTGTATAAATCTTGTCATGTTTTATTAAAACAGAAAAGAAAGTTGTTTTGAACAACAAATTTTGACTTTTAGTCCAATTTAATTTGCAAGGGTTATTTTAATTACAAAACCATTTTTATTCTAACTCCGAAGTAGGCAAATTAGATTAATTACCCATCGTGGTGGCAGTGAACCATGATTAGATAGGTCTTCATAACTTAGGTAGGACGCTGACGCTCTTCTCCTAACCGTGCAGTAGACACGCTATGCTGTTTTTCCGCGAAAGTAAAAACCGCCACTTATGAACTTATCTAAAGTAACCACAAGTACGCCAGATTGTCGGTGCTATAGACAGTAGGCACCTCAAGACCCTGTAAGCGCCGCTACACTCATACATTTGGTAATTAAAGCTTCTTTTTATTAAAGTAAAGAGTCTCGTCTCGAATCTGAGCCTCCTGATCCTTAAGGGCAAGTTCATGGGCACGTTTTTTATCGGACTCCATTAAATCTACGTTACGTTTTTTCTCAGCTTCCGCTACTTCTAAGGCCCTTAACTTAAGCTCTTCTGCTTTAAGGAAAAGCTCATTTTCTTTTACGGCTAGTTTTTTTTTGCTAAAATTATAGCCTCTCTCTTCTCTATAGCGTTAGCTAATGCATCGGAGAGTTCTGTTAAATCTTGTTTTCTGTCTTCGAGGGCTGCTCGTAAGATTTGCGTTGATTCGGCTCGAGATTCACTTACAGTAAATTCCAAGTTTAAACAAGCCTTTTTGAGGTTTTTGTTGGGCAAGTCATGAACGATTTCGTTTAGTTCGTCTATTTCCGACATTTTTGTTTTTAACGTTAAACTGGTTCAAAATAAAGTTTTTATAGTTAAACCAAAATTAAATGCAGCCGCATGTTAATTTGATCATTAATTTTGGACAGAGCGAATTACTTAAAAAACTTCTCTACCAAATCCAGCAAGTTTATACATAAAAAATACACCTTCTAGGACCTCTACCAATCTGGTATGTGAATAGCTAAAATACACCAATGCTCTTAACTACAATACTTGGCTTTGCGGCCTTTAAGCACATCCTATGTACACTTACCCTTTTACATACAATCGCTGTGTTGTCAGTCTGTCCTTCCTGTTCCACCGTAGTACAGGAAGTCCGGCACTGATTTTTGATGTAGATCGTCTCTGGCGGTCTAATCCACTGTGACCTTGGTGGGCACACACAAAATCCACTGCTTGGCTGCACGGAGCGCTTGATTCTTTTTCCGGACAGCTTCTCCTACAGCATCGGGTTTGGGGGAGACGTCTCACGGCAGGAGGGCATCACTGGAAGCGGCAACTGTTGCTCCATGGCGCCGGCAGTTGTGGCTGCTAGGCGGTGTTTTGCCCCGTTTTTGACCGCGGGGTGACTTCTGCTTCGTGATCTTAGATTACGGGATCACTGGCATCTACTTCGTGGCCTTTGTGACGGACCACAGACATCTAGTTAGACTGGACTTGCATCCTTCTAGAAACTTGGCATGGTAGTATGGCAGGGGGGCAAACGCTTGTCGGGAACAGCACCTGTTGATCCCACCACTGCCACCAAGTTGTAGCGGCGGACGCTACGACGGCTGAGGTGCTTGTTGTGCTCCCGACATCCTTGGTTGACGAGTACTTCTTAGCATCAGGTTTTGTGGTTATTACGACGTTTTACGTTCAATAACACAGCATGGGCTGCAGTCCAGGCTTGGGGGATGGAGCGTCGGTGTCCTATTATAGGCCTAACCTTAATGCTACCGGTAATTCCACTGCCACCAACAGTGGATTATTTAACTGTTTAAATGAAGTATAAAAGCTAAAAGGGCTACATAATAGTTTACACTTAAAAACAATTAATCTACTAGGGAACAAACCTGAGGTTTAAAAATTCTTGGTTTTTATTTTAAAACATCAGAAAATGAAAAATAAACACTTTTACATTAAAGTTCACAAGTTTGCAAAAACAAATTTACCAGAATTTACAATAGAAATTCACAATAATCAAGAACAACGATGTTTGTTCTTAAACACTCTTAATTTAGATTAGAAAAAGCATTTTTTTTCTTGGGTTCCTATCCAGGAATACCCAGCAAGCTGAACCGCGTCCGCTAAGTTGCAACTATATTTGACAACTGTAGTTTTCAAGTCGTCCCACAGTTATTTTTCCTCGCGAGGATCAAACTGTCCCTTTGTTTACATTTAAGAAATGAACAAAGAAAGAAACTGGCTTTTTTTAGGAAGAGATGCCTACTCTAACATTATAGAGGTAGAGACCAGCAATGCCGAAAAGGCTTACCAACCATAAAGACTAAGCTAGAGGTTAATTTAATTTAAACTATAAATTTAGAATTGGGGGGGTCCTAAAGATAAACGTCTAAAGTTAAACTAGTTACTTACAACCACTACCATTCTGCCCGGCATGGCAACTACAGACGTGACATCTCCACTCCCGACCGGCATGACCCTTCTAGCTTGAGAGATCTGTGAGCTGTGCTGGGGATGCTTTGGGCTGGGGGGTTTTTATGCTATGAACCGGAAGTTCGCGCGGACGGGCAGGAGAGCTGCGAGGGTCTGGTTGGCTGAGGGCCAGGGGAACAATGGAAAGTGGGAGGAGAAGTCGGTATGGCAAAGGGTTTTGGTGCAGAGCCGTTTGAAGGAGTAGGGAATGGTTAGAGATCGGCCACATTGAGTTTTCAACTCTTGAACTTTGTGAAAGGCCTTTGCATTGGGAAAATGAGTATTGATTGAATATTTACAAATGCACATCGTGAATAGGCTCTGGTTAAAGCTTAGTTCTTTGGCTTGGGTAATACATAACATATTACTATTAAATTTTACAAGCTTTAACTGAAAACTGCAGTGTTATACACCACAACTAGTTTTGGCGGGGGCGGGGGTGGGAATTGTGGATTTGAAGTTTTATGCACAGTTTGACTTTCGAATTGCTTGGGAACAGATCTTTTATAAATATCTTTTGGTTTTAATAGAAGAACAAGCTAGTAGTAACATTCGGATGGGTCCTGTCGGGTTTTTGTAGAGAATTAAAGCAAAACATATGTACACAAAAATTTGTGTCCGGTGATTGCCGATGTCGAATTATGTCGGACTAATGGTAACGTTTTGGGGGCAAAAGATTATTAATAAAATATAAAAAAAGTATAAATAGACTAGCTTAGTGAATGCTATAACGCATTTAAGTTTAAGTCGAATAACTAACTTCAAAGTTAAAATACAGGTGACGATCGCTGTGGAAAGTTTTAATGGAAGTTTTGGCAGTTCAACACAATAAAAAATATCACACTTACAAAGTTGTCTGTACAATTAAACATGAGGTTAAGTACCTTCGTAGAGGAAGCCCCTCCTAATAAACACTAAGCTAATGACTTTGGCCTTTTTGCCCTAAAATAAAAGTAATGAAAATCGAGAATACCAAGTACAAATTTACAATAATGGCGGCCATGACGAAGGAGCACTGCAGTGATTTTGAAGTAGTTTTCAAATGGCGATAATGAAAGTTCAGGATGGAATTCTTGAAGTTTGGCTTCCTGAAGACTTAGATAAAGTGTTGGGCTATTAAACATTTGCAAGATGGGCCGTTTCTGTCCATTAATAAAAATATGGCTGATGGTTAAATTCCGAGGTCTTTTTAGCGTTTGGAAGCGCTCAAGAAAAAAATATATACTCGTTTGGTAAAACGAGTGTTTTTTGGCGGTCCACTTTTACACTTCATGATGCCACTAGACATTTACTCCGGAATCAGCCGATCCACGAAACGGAATCACTATTCCGCGGTTTAATTCCTAAGGTTGCTTGCTCCTCATCTCGACGTTTCTCGAAAACCACGCCCTAACAAGAATCGACAACCTAAACGACAACGTTCTACATCCAATGCACGTTCCGATGCACCCGCGGAAAACTGGCCTACACACAGGGTTCCTGATCCGGCTCTCCCAGTTCCTCTACGTTCCTTGTCGCCTTTTCCCGCCCGTTCCCAAGGACGTGCACGTGCTCGATCCTTGGGACGTGCCTCCAACCCAGACAGACGACAATGTGTTCCGTCTCGATCACGTTCCTGGAATCGAGACTCTTACTGACATTCCACCGCCCCCATAAATCGTGGAGAGACGGCTGCGTTTTTTCCTACCAGCTTGGCAGACAGTTACCTGCAACCCTACGATTCTCTCAATTATTTCAATTGGCTTCAAACCAAAATTATTGGTTCCTCTGCCTCTAGAAAACCACCATGGAATCGGGACAGGTTCCAGCCCTTTTGCTCTCCACCAAGAGATAGGTGCTCTCCTCCACAAGAATGCAATTCGTATTCTTCACCCACCGTTCACACCCGGATTCTACAGCAGCATTTTCTTTGAGAGAAAAAGTCAGGCGGCAATCGACTAATTTTCAACTAGAAACCTCTAAACAAATTCATACTCAACCCCCATTTCCAGATAGAGACAGTTTCCTCTATCCGGGACTCGTTACGACACGGAGATTGGACAGTCTCCCTCGATTTGGCGGACGCATACCTTCACATTTCGCTTCATGCCTCTGTCCGCCACCTATTTCGATTTATTCACGACGGAAAAATTTACAAAGTCCTGCTATCTGCCGTTCGGACTCAACGCGGCTCCTCGTATTTTCACCATGGTCCTACGCCCCGTCCTTGCTCACCTGCACCAACAAGGAATACGCATTCATGCCTTTCTAGACCACTGCCTCCTACCCCATCCCGATCCGACGACAGTTACCGAAAATCTACGCTCCGTCGTGTCTCGTTTTCATCACCTAGGCCTAGGAATCAACCTTCTCAAGTCTTGCATACATCCAGCCCAATGTTTTGTGTTCCTCGGCGTCTATTTCGACATGCCTCAGGCTACCGTCATGCCTTCTGTAACGGCGGATGCTACGACGGGGTAGGTGCTTGTAACATCGCCGCTCGCCTGGTGTAACTAGATCTTCTTACTATTACTTTTGGGTACTTTTTGTTTCAAATAAGCACAACAGCTACAGTCCCGGCGTAGGGAATGGAGCTACACTTGTCCTAATATTGTAGGCTAACAGTAATAATAAGCGGTAACGCTGCCACCAAGGTGGGAAAATTAGGCTAGCTAAGCTAAGTTTAAGAGAATTATCTTACAAGTTAACTTCTAGCGAACAACGAGCGAATAAACTGACGGACGTTTAAGAAAACTCCTGGTTTTTATTTTAAACAAACATGAATAAAAATATCGCACTACAAATACATTTGGTAACTTTACACCTAGTTTAGGTTATAAAATACAGGGGGAATTTACATTTAAATTCGACACTAGAACCAACACGAGGTTCACATAAACAATTTCAAATAGAAAAAGTGAAATGAGTAGGCACAAGGGGATTTCGCAAAAGAGCCCTCTAAATTACGAACAGCCTCGGCTGTCTAGTAATAGTAGACCTAAATGACAGTTATTTTTCAACCGTGAATTAACTAAGCATTAAACCTCCCAGAGTTGCTGTTGATAAGTCAACTCCTTAAATTATAAAGCCTCGGCTACATATAAAGTGGATCCGAGCGTTTAATCAAAGCAACCGTCCACGAAGATCAAACCGTCCCTGTTTACATTAAACTGCGTTTAAAGAAACAAAACAATGAAAGCTGGTTTTTAGTAAGGGACCGTGAACCCTTAAATTACGGCCGCCAACGTCCGAAATGCCGTTGGGCTTGACGCACCATAAATTTACCTTCTAAAGCTACGAGGTTTAGTTAAGTTTAAACTATAATTTTGAATGGAGTTTCCAAAAATTAAATTTTTAAAGCTAAACTAAGTACGATACGAACCACTACCTTTGCCCGGCATGGCAACCATCGGACCGCGGCATCTCCACTCCCGACCGGCGTAGCGACCTCTAGCTTTGAGAATCCTTGAGCTGTGCTGTGCTAACTATACTCTACTGCGTCTGGGTTTTTATGCCTTCTGCTTGGCAGGCAGGTAGAGGGTTAGCGCGGACCTGTAGGAGAGCGACGGAGGGGGTGAGTGGGGAAGAGAGGGACGCCTGGAGGAGGAGAGACATACCAAAGTCGGCCGCGCCGCCATTACCGGAAGTCGGCCATGACAGCGCGGACGACCGGGGTAGCTTGAGCGCTCTGACTGGCTGACGGAATTGAAGCAGTGTTTTGGTTGGACGGATTTGAATTGACAAAGGGAATTGCCGACTTGGAACTTAGAGGCCTGGCTTTGAATGTGCAAGTGAGTTTTCAACTCATAACAACGTGATTTTTAGGCCTATTAAAATAAACTACGACGTTAGGCATCGCAACTATTGAAGGAAGGGGGGGGGGGGAACGAAGTGTAAGGCACAGAATAAACATTTGACTTTGGGAACGGATTGCTATATACAAGGCATGTTTTTAACGAAGGAAAGCTAGTTTGTTTACGTTTTTAGAGGTTCGCTACGGTCGGAGTTTGGATGGAGATGCTATAAAAAATAAACATAAAATCATACACTGGGTCCACGAGAAATATACAAACATAAACATTGGAGCTCCGGTAGGGTTCATGGCAAGAAGTTAAGTTTACCAAAATGCATTAAGTGCACAAATCAAAAGATTAAATGTTCCAGCTAGTTTTTAAAAGGCTAAGTGCAGTTTAGGTTAGAATTTAAACTGGTTTGAACATCGGACATTTTTCATAAATAAGCAAAGTCGTCACCTGTTAGAAATAAAAAATATCGTGTGTTGACAACATCTAAAACACAACTAAGCTGAAAGTGTTTCGGCTTTATGCCTAAGAAAATATACATTATTTACATTTTAATGTGAAATCGCCATAAAGACGATGCTCTTCTGGTAGGTAAGAGTACTGCCCTCAGGTTTTTTCTTCGATGGTGTTGAGGTGTCCTCACCACGAGCGTCTGATACGAGACCGCGTTTACACTTCCCCGGAACGCATCACCAAACACGTAGCCTCTGCACGAACGTTCCTCCTTCTATCACGCCACACGTTCAAAGATCTTGCCTCCATAATAGGCACAATCGATTCCTTTGCAGACCTCATTCCCTACGGTCGATGGATGGCCCGTCCTCTCCACCACTACCGAGCAGACCAGTGGGGCGATCCCCGCCTGGCTCCTACATGCCCACCACAGCAGCTCCACTCATCTTTCCCATTACAAACCCTGCTATGGTGGACGGACGTATTAAACCTCACTGCCTCGGTTACCCTTCATTAACCAGTTCCCCACCTCCATCTATTCACGGATGCCTCACTCTTAGGTTGGGGGGGGGGGCACACATCGACAACCTCACGGTATCAGGACCGTGGCCATCTGCACCCCAGAAACACTTCAATCACCTGGAACTTCGTGCAGTCATACTTGGTCTCCAACACTTCCAAAATCATGTCTCCGGCAGAGTAACCCAAGTACACGTCGACAACACGACTGCTGTTGCGTATCTCAAGAAAGGAGGGGGAACACGTATCTCAAGAAAGGAGGGGGAACACGGTCCCTTTCTCTTCACCAGATAACATCAGACATCTTCCAACTTTGCATTCAACTCAAAATAGAACTTCCCTCTACATATTCCCGGTTCCCAGAACGTAATCACTGATTCCTTATCACGACGGAACCCTCCAACCCGCGAATGGACTCTGGATCACAGCATCTGCTCAGCCCTGTTCACTATCTGGGGACGACCAGTAGTCGACCTCTTTGCTACTCGGTTCAATGCCAGACTTCCCCTGTTCGTCAGTCCGTTCCCCGACCGACGTGCTTGGGCAGTAGATGCACTGACACTGGATTGGAACCTACTCCACGCTTATGCCTTTCCGCCACCACGCCTGCTTCCTTTGGTACTAAGTAAGATCGCATCATGCCACGGTCGATTCCTTCTCATAGCCCCGAATTGGCCAGCAGCAGCTTAGTTCCCGGCTCTACTGAGCCTTCTCATCTACGATCTCCGTGCCTTACCCCTCAGTCCGCACCTCCTCACCCAATCCAACGGCACGATCCACCACCCGAATGTCAAGGCACTTCGACTTCACGGGTGGCTACTATCATCCAATTGCTCCTAACAACTGGCATATTTGAAGACGAAGCCGTCCGCATTGCTTCTCGAGCTGTTCGTTCCTCAACCAATAAAATCTACGACAGCCATTGGAAACGATTGTTTCATTGGTGTCTTAAGGAACAAGTCAATTCAGTCTGTCCCCCTATAGAAGACCTCCTTCGGTTCCTTACATCTCTCTTTAACAGTGGCCTACGTGGTTCCACCATTTTAGTATACCATTCCGCCTTAAACTCCGTCTTCAGAGCAGCAGAGAACAGACACTTGCTTACCGTTTAGCACATTTCCTCGCTCATACACTCGTTCTGTCTGGACAGACCACGCATTAAACGACAGTTCCCCGATTGGGACTTATCCATTGTCCTCACGGCACTCCTATCCGCTCCTTACGAACCCCTCGGTTCCGCACGCCTCAGTCACTTAACAAGGAAAACTGTGTTCCTCGTCGCCCTTGCCGCTTGTCTACGGTGTAGTGAATTACAGGCACTTTCCGCCACGGAATCAGATTGCTTCTTTCTCCCAGACTACGACGGTGTCACACTTACCCCTTGGGCATCGTTCCGCGCCAAAACCCCAAAACTAGACGAACGTTCACACCCTTTTATAATCCCTTCCCTCTCCAAGATCTTAGGAGAAGACGACGAACGTTCCTTATGTCCGGTACGTGCTCTCAGATTCTACCTCAAAGCTTCTAAACCTATCCGACGAGGATGTTCCCAGCTCTTTTTGCTATTCAGACTCAAGACTGGCGTCACATCATTCCGGATGATTGCCGCTTGGTTAAAGACAGTTATCGTCCAGGTTTATGACGCACTTGATATTACTTGTGCTGACGAAGGTATCCGTGTTACTGCCCACAAACTCCGTGCGATTTCTACGTCTTGGGCCTTCCATAGTAACGTACCAGTATCCGACATAATGGAATCCGCCTCATGGCGTCTTGCGTCAGTCTTCACATCTCGTTACCTTCGAGTGTTGTTCCACCAAACTGAGGGACTGTACCGAATCGGTCCATTTGTTGCGGCTCGATGTATCCTTTTACCCCCGTTACACTCTCCAAATTCAGTGTGGGGAACCGATCACTACCCTATGTCAATGGCACCCACCGGCGTGACAAAGTCAGTGGATTGCAAATAAAAAGGTAATGATATTTCAAGGCAACTAGAAACTCCAAAATGCCAGTATAACCTGTTTGATTTTGGTTTCTATTGCCTGTTGAAAATATACATTACCTTTTTCCATCCCACCCACCTCCCCTCTAATCGCCATTGGGGCACTATAGAGGATCGAAAAGGTGGCCTCCTCGGCTCCGCTCGAATTTATATATAAACGTGGCTGCGCAATAGAGCTGCGCAGAGGGTAGCGACTCGAACGGCTAACCTCAATTAATTTTATCTATATTGAACAGCATTTGAGCAGGAGAATGCAAATAAAAAAGGTAATGTATATTTTCAACAGGCAATATAAACCAAAATCAACCAGGTTATACTGGTATTTTGGAGTTTTGGGTTCCAATCCTGAAAACCCTCTAATTAGAACCGCATCCGCTAAGTTACAAATTAGTTCGTACAGTTTTGTTTCCCGAATCCTCAAGAAATCAAACAGTCTGCTGTTTAGATTAAAATTATTTTAAAATAAACAAGAAAGAAATTAGTTTTTAGAAAGGGCACCACCCTTAAGTTATGGAAGGCAGGGGGTCAGAAATGCCAATGGCTTAGCCAACCATAAAAATTCTCAGATTAGAAGTAAGTTAAAATTAAACTACAAATTTAAAATTGGGGGGTCCTGAAGATAAACTTTCAATTTAAACTAGGGCTGGGATCGGTTACACGGTTAACCGGAAACCGTTCCACGTTCGGTTACACGGATTATAAAACCCATATCCGAAAAACGTTTGCTGCCGGCACCATTCAAACCCCACGGTGAACGAGCCAAAAATAGCAAAGTGTCGTCATTTAGGCCTACTAATCCAAACACTCAAAATTAGTGAAAGTAGAAAACCGGAGTGGGTAGGGGGCAGCTTATTTACAAATAATCCGCATGGGCTTGTTGTCCCATCGAAGCTGCTTACTTTCTTCGAAACAACTGCTGATCGCCAGGTCATAAACAAGGCAATTAAATACAAGCTGGCCAGCATCTGCCCTCCCCGCGTCATGGAGAAGTGGACTCGTCTATACCTAGCACGAACGGCAGGGAAGTGGCGTCATAACACGTAAACGAAATGCGTTGCTACCCGAAAACGCAAACATGCAAATTTTTCTGGCTCATAATTTGAAATGAATGGAACATTTAACTAAAACGTTGTATTAAATTTTGTTGTTTTGTTTTTAGTTTACGTTGTCGGAAATAGGCCTAAGCCATCTTTTAGAAATTTTAAAGCTACATAAAGTCAAAATTCTTGGTAAAGTAAGTACTTAAATTTATCAACGTCAACTTTCTTCTAGTTTAAATCCCAAATGCAACATGTAGTCAATAATTGTGCTTGTCTTGCCAAGGCCTAAATCATATTTTTTTTTCAGCTTTGTTTTTTAATAATGTCTTGCACAGGGGTGACATATTTTTGGCTGTATTTTTTGCTGAAAACGGATAAACGGTTTTCGTGTAACCGACCGGAAAAAAAAAACCGGTTAAACGACCGACCGGAAAGTAAAAAACCGGAAAGTACCAGCCCTAATTTAAACTAGTAATGCATACTGACCACTACCATTGCCCGGCATGGCAACTTTCGGACCGTTACATCTCCACTCCCGACTGGCGTGACCTTTCTAGCTTGAGATCTGTGAGCTGTGCTCAGGAGTGAGAGCTGCTGGGGCTTTTTATGCTAGCGTGGGGGATCCAGCCAGACCAAGCACAGACGTAGAGGAGAGGCTGAGGGCCGAGACAACAATAGAAAGTGGGAGGAGCTGGCGGTTTTGCAAAGGGTTTGGATGGAGCAGCTTTGAAGTTTGAAGGAACGAGGCCTGTGTAAAGAAGGTGCATTTCAAGTTTTACTTGATTAAAACAGTGAAAAGGCCTTTACTTTAAAACTGATTGGCTTGGATTTAATTGAAGGATGCTCAGATCTTTGATATGAGTGTAATAGTAGGAAAGCTAGGTTATTGGCATTCGGATGGTCACAGTCGGAGTTTGGAAGGAGATTTTTAACTAAAATATTTACAATAAAAATTCGTGTCTGGTAAAATCGTAACTGTAGGAAAATCGCTAGTAGGTAGTGGTAGTGTTCATGGGGGCAAAAGGTTATATTCAAAGAGTAAATAGACTTAGTGAAATGCTATAATGCATTAAAATAAGTTTAGATTTCTCAGAAGAGAATGAAATTTGAGATAGACGGACATTTTTCATAACATTGGTGATCAATCAAATAGGAATAATAAATATTGTACTATAAAATGTATCTGTATCCAACATGTATGTGAGGTTAAGTACCTTAAAGGAAGCCCCTCCTATTACACAACTAAGCTAGTGTTTGTAGGCTTTTTGCCTAAAAAGAACAAGGTAAAAATAATTACAAAATGTACATCGGTTTGGAGTTACGGTGACCGGAAGTGTGAGTGCTACGGCCCAGTTTGGAGACTCTTTCAAATGGCTGTTGTGGACGAACCAGAAAGAAATTTAAAGTTTGTTTTTGCAAGAAAGGTAAGTTTAATACAGGGCTATTAGGCCGAAGAAACTTGGGTCGATTTGGTCCGTAATTTCCTGAGGAATCCTTGCCAGAAGATGGACGTCTTTGGTGGGTAGGGGAGGGGGGGGGAGCTGAAGTGTGGAGCTTCAGAAAACTGGGTGTTTTTTCCCGAGGTTTTTGAGTCTGGGTATCCTCTCTGCCTGAAGCACAGGACTTCACTATAGGTGCCACTCCTACCGAATTTTTGGTTTAGGTTTAATACTGGTATGCTCTTCTTTAGAAACGTGAATGAAATTGCCGTTTTTAGGTGAGGTTTCTATTTTCAATTAACTCTAAATGCATTAGCAATAAGAAATAAGTTTAACATTTTTATTTCCACAACTTTTCACCAAAGACAACACTGTTTTAATGTGTTGGATTCCTGTTTTATGTGTAGTGGTTTCTTGCCTCCTCTCATGGCTTGGTCCGCACAAATTTAATTCTAAACCACCCTGTGTTGATATGTATTTGTTCCAGGAAGCCTTGCCTAAGCAAACTGAACAGCAGAAGGACTATGATTCCGAGATGTTCGATGATGATGATTTTTACCATCAGCTGTTGCGTGATCTAATAGAACGCAGAACTGCCGACGTTGAAGATCCTCTTGCCCTTAGCAGGTACGACGCATGCTAGGAAGGCAAGCATAGTTGTGTGGAACTGTGTGGGCCTGTGTTTAATTGATGGGGAATGCTCAACATTGTTTAGTTAATAATGGATGGAAAGGTGTAGTTAGAATCCAGAAATGATGCGGATTGGTCTGGAAAATGAATGGCTGCAGTTGATGCTGGAAAACTAACGCCTTGTTGTATAGTGAAGACCTATACTTGTCCACTCGGCATGCCATGGAAATTTAATAGAGATTTAGGTGATTTTGTTTGAAATCTACAGAATATGTATTATGCACGTGGTGTTAGGGCCAAAAACCTTCACTAAGTTACTTTCCTCTTCTTAAATAATGGGGTGGGGGTTTGCAGAAGTTGTGCGGTAAGCTTAATGTGATGAGCAGACTTTTTACACTATCTGTCAGTCGGAAATTTTAATTTAATTTTAATTTTAATTTGGAAGTATTGGTGAAAATTTTGGTAGTTGTAAATTGCCTTCGTTCTTATGAATTTAGGGCACTTTTCTATATTTTGCCAGTCAAAAAAAAAGAAAACCACACCAAATTTTCTCTTAAATCTACAACTCTTCCAGGATATCGACTGTTTTGGGTGCTAGCGTCAGTTTATAGCACGTTTAAATTCATTTTTATTGAAGTTTTCTACGTTTTTACATTTTCAACAGAATTGCGAGCTTGTGCAAATTCAGTCAACAATGCTTGCACAGACTTGTTGTACATGACAATAAAAGTGCAGAACTTTATCGGGAGCTTTAACTGTAAAAAAAAAGGTTAACACGCATTTTTATAGCCAACGAAAATTTACATTACCTATTTTTATAGCGTTTCCCTCCTTTTGAGCTTTAATTTCCTAGAAAACTTGAAAGTTGGCTTACCAGCCAGGCTTGTATGACTGCGCATGCACAAGGATGGGCTGGCTATATAAACTCGGCACCGCCGTCCAATGGCATCATTTCTCCTAGGGCGCTCACGGCGACGTGATCGCCTTGAGCTACTCCATCCTCTTCTCATCCGCCGGTTCTCCGGACCAGCCATCCTCGTCCTCTCTACGATCCACCTCATCCGCTTGCGCAGGATGTCTTCCAAGATTCTACCGGTTGAGGCTCTGCTACCGGCCATTCCTTCGACGTTCCTTGGATCCGCTGGCTTCAGGGCCACTCCGTCCTCCCCTAGGATCAGGATAATTCCACATCCTACGGTGACACATCGTCAGTCCGGGCGCATCCCTACTCAACGATCCTCTGCTGTTCGACAGCCACTCAATCCGCTGTCCGCTACCTTCCCGGCGTTACTAACCTCATTTCTTTCTGAAGCAACCAGGAGCGCTTTTCGTAGAGGCCAATCCGCCTCAGGTCATATCCCATGCATCTCGCAGGCACCATCCTCTTGTCATTCATCCTCGTCATCAGCTGGTCCTACGATCCTCGGACATTCACTTCGTCATCCGCCTCCGTCCTTACCTTCACCAGCCTTCGCTGTTCCTCTCGGATCGTCAAGCTAGCCTTCACCTACCTTTCATCCGCCAGACTCCATCCGCCTGACGGTTCCCTTCCCGATCTTTCAACGACGCTTCTGCGTTCCTGTCCTTTCACCAGCATGTTCGTCCTCTCTAGACAATATACTGGGCCACGATCCTCCTCCACCCCCTTCGCTTGTTCTAGTAGACCTACTTTGTGAAGAGCTGCCAGCTTCTCCCAATTTTGACATCCACTACACTATTCTAGGACAACAGTCACCAGACTTCTTAGCTCTTTCACTATCTCCACCGATCCTTCGCTCCCATAAAGTAGCGGTCCCAGGAATCACTGCCCTGACTCCAAAGAAGAGACTAGGACAACACACGCCCATCAGCACGTCCTTCGTTACCGTCCCTCGCCCTCATAGTGTCTCTTGCACGTCCGTCGTTACTCCGCCTCACAATCCGCATCCTCTAGGAGACTCCTAAATGTCGTGATCCTCCACACTCTTCCGTTGAGACACTTTCAGCCCGTTCCTTCCTTTCTTTTTCAAAAAAAAAGACAATCAACAAACCACAAAATAAACCAAATCTTGGGATCTGAAGAACTACAGGGACGCCGTTCGCAACCAGTGTGGACTTGATCCATCCTAGATCCACGCTACGCAATGTGTAATGTTCTATTCCAGTGACCATTTGACCAGAATAAACGTATCGTCTAGGATGGCATAAGGGCAAAAAATTGTATAGAACACTATTAAATATAAAATAGGTAGGGTAAATAATAAGCAAACATCCAAGTATACTGGGCCTTTAATCAACACTCCGCTGTACACAATATTGACCCCACATATGGCCAATTAAATCAATGACAGATTTGTTATGATTTGATTTTATGATTACAATTATCGCCAATGGCATTACAAATGGCCTTAACAAATGGCATTACGGATTAAGTCGAGTGGTAAACCTAATCATTATGATATTCTCTGAGTTAAATTAAAGGCAACTCGGGTTAATTTAGTAGCGTACGGATTGGTACTAGTTAAGCATAAACAATCTTAGCTATTGCTAATGAATCAGAATACTTAGTTCTATAATAGAAGCTTGAGTGCGGCCATGGGCCCACGGCTCAGCTAGGCGGCGTAACCCTCGTCGCTAACCCGGCACGGCAATCTGCCTGGCATACTTCTGGATTGCGGCCTTCGGAATTTGACTGGCATGAACTAGTTAACAACTGTTGTGCGGCTGGTGATCGGATGATATCACGCAATCCGAGGTTCGATTTAAATACTGTGGCGTTATTGGCCATGATCGATCCATTGTAGTATTGATTTATTATTGAAATGCTTAATATAGTAACATTTGGACAGCTTAGGCCCTTATCGCCAAATGGGACCTCTCCGCATGTCAATCATTCTATTGTTGCATTCGGGTTCATTAATTGTTCCCCGTATGCGGCGCTTTGAAGGTATATGCCGCCATCCCGCGTGGGAGGGATTTATTGTTATTCCACGAAGTGATCGATCACGAGCGACGATCTTATCGTAATTAAATCTACTTCTAGAAAGTCATTTAGGTTCTACGAAATTGTCTTAAATAATGTCAGCTGGTAATGCCATCCTTTAAACTCTAACAGTAGGTGTAATTACACTTGTTCAGTCTCAAATCATCTTGCCGCCTCTCGGTCGTTTTTGAAGAAGGACTCCCAATTATAATTGCTATCTGGAGTCGTTTTGATCTATCCGAATAAATACTCGGCTCATGCAATTTAATAAATGTATGATATTATGCAAATATGCATCCAATTAATTAAGTGTATTGTTTCCGTTATGAATATTAAGCCATTATTAATTTCCTTACATAATCCCTGTTCATCCTAAAATCATGGTACCTTTTTAGTGGTTCCTTATTTTAGCTTCCAAACCTAGTTCATTTATAACAGAAACTGCTTTACATAATTAAGGAAGAATTTCGCATTTGCCGACGACCCAAAGTTAATTGTCGTGTGACTAGGAAAAACACACCTTTCTTTGAAGTAAAAAAACAACCTTCACAGAAATCAGAGCAATAATTATGTATGTAACGGCGGACGCTACGACAGCTTAGGTGCTTTAAATGCCCCCGCTTTCCCTGGTGTACGTGGAGTTTCAGCTTGAGGTTAATCAGTGTTAATGACGACTTTTTACGTTATTCAACACAGCATGGACACTGTCCCAGCATGAGGGATGAAGTGCCGGTCCTAATTAAAGGGGCCTAACCCTAAACTGTCGGTATCGCTGCCACCAACGGTGGATTTAACTGTTTTACTAGCTAAAATTAAAGATGGGCTACATATTTATATTTTACACTAAAAGACAATTAATCAAGTCTAGCAAACGACTGAAGCTTAAAACTCCTGGTTTTATTTTAGCAACAGAGAATAAAGTACACTTTACATTAAGGTTTGCTTCTGAAAGCGTTTGACTACCAATTAATTAAATAGGCAACAAGTTGAATTTACAAAAGTAGCAATTCACAATTCAAACAAACAACGCTTGTGTTTGAGTAAAAGTTTAAATTTTCACAATAGAAAAAGTAATATTAGGTGCTCCCGGAGACACCCACAAGACTCAACAGCCGCAACTGATAAAAGTCTGACAGTATGTTTCTACATGATCAACCGTCGACAGTTATGTTTCTAAGTTTTCCAAGTACAAAAAGATCAACCTCCCCTGGTTCCCTCGAGAACTGTTCTAAGTTATAAAAAGCCCGGCAATTTTACACTTAGGCATCAGTTTGTTTCAATTTGACTTCCACAAAGATCAAACCGTCAATTAGTTTTAAGTTAAAAATCCATTTAAAATAAACTGGAAAAGGTGGTTTTTAGTAAGAGAACCACTCTGACGTTATGGGGAGAGGAAACCTAAGATGCCGCTACAGGCGTCTCCGCCATAATTTTCCCTAGCTAGAGAATTAAGTTAAGTTTTAAACTAAAATTTAGAATATGGGGGTCCTAAACTGAACTTTCAAAAGCTAAACTATAACATACGAACCACTACCATCGTGCCCGGCATGGCATTCTTCGGACATGGCGTCTCCACTCCGGACTGGCGTGACCCTTCTCTAGCTTGAGATCTGTGAGCTGTGCTAATGATTGCGTTCTGGGGCTGGGGGTATATACACATTACCGGGAGTAGGCGCGGACGCCGAGGATAGCTGCGGGGGTCTGATTGGCTGAGGGCCTCGAGAACAATGGAAAGTGGAAGGAGAAGTCGGATGAACAAAGGAACTGGGTGCAGAGCCGTTTGAAGGAGTAAGGACATGTTAGACGGAAAAGATAGGCCTGTTTTGAGTTTCACTCAATTGAACTTTTGGAAATAGGCCTTTACTTTGTATTATTGGCTATGGAATGGATATTTACATGTTCGCAACGTGAATTGGCTCTTGTTAAAGCTTAATACTTTGGCTTGGGTAATGCATAAAGCATTACTATTAAATGTTATAAGCTTTAACTGAAAACTGCAGTGTTATACACCACAACTAGTTTTGGCTGGGGGGGGGGGGATTGAGGATTCGAAGTTTTTGGCACAGTTTGACTTACGGAATTGCTTTGCACAGATCTTTGTAAGAATTCTTTTAGGTTTAATAGATCAAGCTATCAGTAGTGTTTGAAAGGTCTCAGTCGGGTTCAGAGGAGAACTAAAACAAACATATATACACTGAAAAATTCGTGTCCGGTAGAATGCCAGGTCGTAATACGTTTGGACACATGATAGTGTTTCTGGGGGTAAAAGATTATTATAAAAGGATAAATAAACTAGCTTAGTTGGATGCTATAACGCATTAAGTTACTGGGAACGTTTTAACGTTTAATTTTGAAGTTAAAAGTGATTGTTGTGGAAATTTTTCATATGGATTGCGGCCGACAAACACAATAAAAAATATCACACTTCCAATTATTGTCTGTACATGAAATCGAGTGTTATGGAAATGAGTACATAAATTAATAAATTATTATATTAATTATGATATTAATTAAGTTATTAATAGAGTCATATTTAAGGCAGTTATTAATTATTGACATTTAAAAACATATGGAATGATTTAATAGATGGAAATAATTATGGGCATAAATATTGCTTAAATATTAAAAGCATAACAAAACGTGGAGTGAAAGAAAGTATTGCAATTTTTAAATAAGGAAGGTTGAAAGCATTCAGGTAAATGGTTGACACACTCTAAAGTATCAGAAGCATTGACATATAAGGAAAATTCATAAGAAGCAGCAGTTTAGCTTCAGTTTGCAGTATCAGCATTCAGTTAGTCAAATTACTAGAACGAACAATTAACTTGCCTAAACGGGAAGAGTTCTAGAGAACTCAAGACATATTTGGATGGTTGTATTTCGAAACACGAATTCGGGGAATTAGAACAGAGCAAAGGACACGAAAAGAGACGAGACGATCTCGCTCTTGTGCGGCGTCTTCGAGCGAGTAAGGTTCTCCTTCCGTTGGTCCGATCAGCTGTGTTCAAGGTTGTTGGGTGGCGAGCGACTTGGCTTCTCTGCAAGACGCGAGCCGGACTTGTAGCAGATGAGTATAATCGAAGTGTTATTGATTGCTTTTATTTGAGCAAGCAGGAATCAACGTGAATATTAATTTAATAGGATCGAATTTGAATTTAATACCGTCTGGCCATTATTTAAATAACGTAGGTGTCGATTGAGTTAAGTTTAGAGTGAGGGAACTCTAGGTTTAGGTGTCAACCTTTTATCGGTGCTAAAGTTAAATACTCAACAAGTAGTCGGTTGTGTGATTAAGTGCAGACCTTTTGAACTATTTGTTGTAGTGATTATTCTAAACAGTAAAGAAGGAGGTTAGCTGTCTATGGTTGTTGTGTGATTTATTATACATTTATTGACACAGTGTAACAAATACATCCTGACATATTATGGCTTATATTTCAGTATTGCTGGAATAGTAACCCATAACAGTGGTGTCGAAGTAAGCCACGCCTAACGTGAAAATTTTGGGAAAATTTTTTTTTTCAAGTAGTATTGATTTATTAGCCTAGGCTGTAGCAAGAAATTTTGCCGAGTAGACATTTAAATTGTTGGTGATTTATTGAGACTGCTAGTGGATTTTGTGCGGATTTTAGTAGCTTTTGAAGGTTATTTTAAAAGGAAGTTGTGAGTCTTGATTCCTGGTTGCAGCTGATTGTTTGTGTTGATTTGAAATTGATTTATGCTGGATTGTGTTGAATAGAGTGTTGACATTTGGGGAATGTTAGGGAGTGTTGAATACTAATTGGGAAAATTGATTTGGTGTTAGATTGAAAGTAGATTGCCGGTTGAGAATATTGTGGAAAGTGTTGGTAAAAGTGTGGCACGGTAGGTAGAAATTTTGAAGGAAAGTGCAGAGTTGTGTTAGAATAATTGGTGTGTTGGTGGAAATTAATTACAACGGGAAGTTAATATCGTTGATTGGGATTTAAATCGGGCCGACAGTTTTAAAATTTTTCGTTGGGCTTTATTAATACATTTTGAATTTCATGATGCCTAGAGCAAGAGGTAGAGCGACTCGAAGCGCGGTTAAACGTTCATCGAGAGGGAGGTTAATTACCAAACCTTTAAATAGGGCAGATTTTGTAGATTTGAGCCAGATTTCGACCAGCACGCCAAAGAATTCACGAATAAGGGTTCCGGTAATCGAATCCGATTCAGAAAATGAGGACTTTACTGATCGGGAACGCGACGGCACACCTCCTCCGGCTTGGAGTAGGCTGCGGTCACGTTCGCCGGCTCGTAGAGAAACGGGTGATAATGCTGTCAGAGGTAGGCGACCAACGAGAGGGCCAACTGTTCCAAGGAATTCTGCTCAGAGCATGAATGTAACTTTGCATGAGTCATGTAATAATGGGTCCAATTCGACGTTGGGGAATTTTAATGGGGAAATTTTGAGGGAAATTCTGTCAACTACTTTGGAGCAAACAATTCCGAATGCTGTTTCAGCGTGCATGCAAGCTAGCGGGGAAATACATAATAGGTCGTTTCAGAGGGTTGCACAAGTGCAAATGGACATGTTTGATAAAGTAAATGATAGGATAGATTCAATGCAAACTAGAAATAATGTAGGGGATAGACGACTTTGGGAGGAGCTGCGCGCATCCAAAAAGGCGATCACAGTGTTTAAAGGGGATGAGTCGTTGGATGTGTTTACTTTTTCTTTAATGGTGGAAAATTTGAGAACTTTGGATAAAACCATTAAGGATTCTGAATTAGTTGCAGTAGCCTGTAGCAAATGTTCTGGGGAAGTAGCGAAATTTTTAGCAATGAACCCGCAGGTAGCAACTTCAGAAAGTTGGGAAAATTTCAAGGAAATTTTAGTTGATAGGTTTGGGTGTGCGGGTGAAAGTATCACTTTGTCCAAATTTTTCACTACTCGTATAGGAAAAGGGGAGACGCTTGA
>JAHWFP010178591.1:0-29980 GCA_023313725.1 Lithobius niger | reverse complement strand
GGGGGGGAAGAAATTTTATCGGGGGAGGGGGGGGAAGTAGTTGCCATGTAGAGCAAAAAGAAGTCGCGGCGGTGCGCCCCCCAGAAAAGAAAACCCCGCGCGGCACTCGGGTGATGCAGGGCCGGAAGCCGCATATCCAGGGCCCTGCACCAGGAAGCTAACACCGCCGTCTATCTCGGTGAGGTGGCAGCCTAAGCATGCCGAGAGGCGAGGCCACCAAGGAAGCCGTACCCACCACCTCCGTCGATAACCCAAACAGTTCGGGTCCGTGATGCAGATGGATACAGCACAAGCCACCTCCCCACATCGACAGGACCCGAAAAGTCATAGCCGATTGACCTTAGGCCGGCTCGCCCAGGCCACCCGTCCTCCGGAATAAGGAGCCAAAGCCCGAAAGCCAGGATCTCCGCCTCCACGGATTACTAGGTTGCAGCACACGGCCAACATGCTGGGGGATGAGGATGAAAAGCCCAGTGGCCAGAACGGGCAAATTAGAATCAAACCCAAAAGGGGATTCAAACCACCAAACATCCTCTAAGCAGCCACCCCGGGCCCGGTTTGTCCGGATGTCCCTTCACCTCTTTCGGACTAGTGCTTGCGACGGGTGTTAAACCTGCCCGCCATACACACCGTAGGCGCACTCGCAAACCGTAGTGTTGAGGTTGCTAGTGTTCAAGACGGACTAAAAACCCTCCGCCATGCAGACCCTTGGCACACTAGCAGACCGTGATCTTGGGTTCCCTTTTAGTCGCCTTCTACGACACGCAGGGGTACGGTGGGCTTATTCTACCCCCAGCCCACAGGGGGATTCAATTGACGGGATGCAATACTTTGGAGAGGGGTGATGTTCGATTTCTAAGTATTACACGCATCATACCATGGTAGTGTTTACATGACATAATTTGGTAGAATTACATATTCGACAAGGGGTGACATATGGGCTGACATTTGGGGGATGAGGTTACGTGGGGTTTTTGGTCCTGTGAGATGGGGTACGTGGGGGGCACGAGAGAACACATCTTGGGGTGAGATCTGGGGGTGATATCTGTGGTAGTGATATTGTGGCGGTGACGTTGAGGGTGACCTGGAATGGGGTTGGTTTGACCTTTGACTGATGACGTCACTACATCATGGGGGCAGTGAGGAGGAGGGACATCTGGGAAGGTAACATCTGGAGGGCAATATGGGGGGACAATATTGGGGCCACATCTGGGGGAGTGACATTGCAGGGGACAAAGTTTGGGATGGTGTAGATTTGGCCTTTGACCTGTGATGTCACTGTGGGGGCGACATCTGGGCTGGGGTTTGTTTGATGACATCTGGGCAGTGATATCTGAGAGGTGACATTAGGCGTATATCTGGGTGGTGTTGGTTTGGCTTTGACCTAAGTAGTTAGAAAATTGTTATATTGCGGACGGCACCGGCACCAACTTACGTATTTGGGTCTCGTACGTGAGGTCGAAGGTCAAGGTCACCAAAAAGTAACCTTATTCCTATATGGTTATCTTTCAGTTTTCAACAATATGTAGGTTGTGTCAGAGTGGCCGAGTGGTCTAAGGCATCAGATACAACTTCTGATCCACAAATGATCTGATCCTCAAATGAGGGCGTGAGTTCGAATCTCACCTCTGACACATCTTTTAATTTTTTAGTGTATGGGTTACGTTTAATTTATTTCAATTATGTAAGAATAAACTGAATGGCATAACCTGCTAGACCACCAGCAGTTATGTAGAAATAGTCAGAATTGCTGAAATGTTTCTTCTCGCTGAAAAGATACTTGAAAACCGTGCAATGCGAGACTGAAACACTGTTTCTCAAAAGGGGAAGGGACGAGCGAGTTTTCTGTTTCTATGGCTGCTTGTAAAATATCTATGAGGCTAAGAATCTTGCCTTACCTGTGCACTTAAAATATTAAATTAGGTCTTGTCTTTCCAGTTATGAAGAGCAGCGACAACATGAGACAAATACCAAAAAAAAAAAAATACCCAATTATGACAGCTTCCAGCATTCCGCTGGACAGCCTATAATTTAACGTAAATTTTATGTAAAAATAATTACCTGTTGATACTCTATCATATACCTTGTAGATGCGTTGTATGGATAAACAAATCGTGTATTTAGATGAAACGGTGAATCCGGTGGTGTAACATATGCCTATAATATTTAATATTAAAAAATTTGAGTGTAACACATTTTTTGAACTTGGCATAAACAGCAACTCATTTAAATTTTCAATCATCATCATTTGGATATCTTTTAAAAGTAAAATACATCAGTAAACAAAAACACTAAACAACATACCAAATGCGTTTGAACGTTTAAAAGTGCCGACCCAATATTAGTGCTAATCACCTATTGCACTGGTAAAATTCTAAACCTAAAATGGACGATGGCTAAAATAGTTAAAATGGAAATACCCAGTATTTAGTAGTGGAGCATTATTCCGACAATGACAAAATGTGACAATTGTAATATTACCGTCTTAATGGAATAAGTACACCTAAAATGAGCGATAGCTGAGTTAGTCAAACTGACAGATGCTGCAAAAATGCATTACAGCAGGCCGACAACAACAAAATGTGACAATATTGCTATCTTTCAGTATCTAAATACACCTAAAACGAACGATGGCTAAGTCAGTCAAACCGACAGAAGCTAAAAAAATGCATTATAGCAGACCGACTGTAACCACACGTTAACTAGTATTCACAATTACTTCACCATTCAGTTGTCTTCTCACTAGTTAACGTCGTTCAGTCACAGGGTTTTTTTTATGCAAACCAATACTATGAAACATTTTATGCATTTCATTACATACGTCTAGAAAATCAACGAGAATTTCCCTGACATAAATTTGTTCTTAATTACGTACTAAATACGTCCAGTCAAAATCGACTCAAGTGATGAGACTACAATCAGCTTACGAACAGCTTGGTTTTATAACTCTCAGTCGATATTCATTGGCTGAATTTAAGACAGAAGTGATTATTACATCTGCTTGTAAAATATCTATGAGGCTAAAAATCTTTCCCTACGTGTGCACTTAAAATATTAAATTAAGTCTTGTCTTTCCAGTTATGAAGAGCAGCGACAACATGAGACAAATACCAAACAAACAAAAAAACCTTTATGACAGTGTCCAACGTTCAGCTGGACAGCCTATACATCTGGAGATCATAAAACCTTGTTTTGTGCTTTTTAGCATTTTCATCAGACACATTTTGTAATATGCAATCCTTTGTTTGGTCGCCCCATCTTGCCAAGGACATTGATCATGTGTAGTGATGAGAAGATGAATTAAATTTGGAGTGAGCAATTATCATCTTATAACCTGAGAGTACACCAAGTTAGAAAGCAAGCGATATGGACGATTGTGTGTCTATCCTGACATCTTCATTAATTCAAAAACGACCCTGGACGAAAACAGCTAGTGGCGTCCACGAGCTGAGCACCATTAAAGTTAGCAAGTTCCTACTCTCACCATACGATGACAAATGATAAATATTGGACAACGGTAAAAACATGCTCACCATCGGTCACTACTGCATGGGCATTTTGGAGAAATACGACAACGACTTTGACTTGGAGATGGACGTGATGAGCAACGAAAAGGGTGAAGAAAAAGTAACCTTCGCTCTCGAAGAGTTAAAATCGAGAAAATGGTGCTAGGTTAAGAATGCCGAAGAAAGCGCCAAAGCTGCACCAAGACTCAGTTTATTACATAATCGTTACAGAACGTTAGGGGAGAATAGGGAGAAAGACTACAGAAGAAGAAATATGGGCATCGTTACACGTGGAGTTAGAGAAGGCGAGGTTAGAGAAAAAGGCATTTGCGATGAGGAAACCTCGTGGTAAAGAAATGGAAGATCATCAAAAGGAGAGATTTTCAAAAAGAGCAGCTGAACGAGACTGGGGAAGAAAAGAAAGCTAGGTTGGAAAAAAGACGTTCAAAACCGTAACGCATTCAGTTGTAGCGTTGACAATTTTGACTCCTACTTAAATCTACCATCCAACGCGCTCCTTACTAAGTGTTTAAGTTGTAAAAATCCACTCCTATCGAATCCACACTTACGTTTTTTTGTTTTTTTTTATATAGCGAGAAAATCTCAAAATCTATAAACCTTAACATGTCAAAATCAATAAACTTTAATAGAAAATCCAACGATAGTAAAATATGTGTAGTACTTAGATCACATCCCGTAAAAGGAATATAATATTAGTAACTAATATGCAAGACTTAGTGCAAACCTATGTAAATCTAGCCCGAAAATTTAGGTTAGATCCCGTAAACCTTAGAGGATATTATATAAAGTCAATAAAAAATACACAATGCTTAGTGCAGACACATGTGAACCTGGACCAAAAATTCAATTGTTACATCCATTGTAGCGGAAATACACATTTAGTAAAAAATGTGCAATACTTAGCAGAAACTCGATAGCCTCAAGTAAACCTGGACCGAAAATTCAATTGTTACATCCATTGTAGCGGAAGTACACATTTAGTAAAAAATGTGCAATACTTAGCAGAAACTCGATAGCCTCAAGTAAACCTGGACCGAAAATTCAATTGTTACATCCATTGTAGCGGAAGTACACATTTAGTAAAAAATGTGCAATACTTAGCGGAAACTCGATAGCCTCAAGTAAACCTGGACCAAAAATTCAATTGTTACATCCAGTGTAGCGGAAATACACATTTAGTAAAAAATGTGCAATACTTAGCGGAAACTCGATAGCCTCAAGTAAACCTGGACCAAAACTTAAGTCCAGGCCCAACTTCACAGTGCAAAAATGCAAAACAGCACAAACTTTGCTAGCTTTAATAGTTTGAGTAAAGGGGGGGCCGAAATTCAAGTGCACCATCGAGGTTTATTGCAGTGATGTCACTAGAATAAATTTGACAATTTGGGATCATGTGACTTCCGGTTAGGAGAAGAAACATTGACGATAAATCGATACTACTGGTCGCTCGCGTAAACCTTGATATCACTTCAGGTTAGGAGAGTAAACCTTGAGGTCATGAGATCACGTGACTTCTGGTTCATAAAGTATACCTTGACGCCACTTTCAGTCAAACCACTATAGGAACCAATTTTCCCTAGGTCTAGGACGAGAGGAGGAGCAAAACACAACATAGAGGTTGCAAAACACCGATGTTGTTTTTGGGTAACAGTGGTGTACCTGATCATGTCGCAAATAATCTCTACTGGCAATGTAATTTATATGTGCTGCCTTTCAATTCCTCCCTGCTGTTCTGCAAAATGTTTCTTTCAGACAGCACCACACTACTACACGTTAGAAATTTATTTTTAGAAATACACGAACCTTAGAATTGCGATTATAGTAGAGTATTTGTTTGCTATTATATTGTAGTACATTCTACCCTAATTAAAAAAAATTCTGGTGTTGTTTTAAAACTGGAAAATATGTGCATAGCATGGTTACAAAGCGGCCTGCTTGCTTTTGCAATCGTTTTTGTTCCTTTTGCGAGATTCCAGAAGCTCGAAAAAATGTTGAAGCTTTTGAAGACAGTAACCATGAGATGTACCATAATATTTAATAATTTAATCAAGATTTATACGTTACACATGTTGAATATCTTTATTTATATGTACCCGAGCACTTGTGTACCCTTTTATGTGAAAATTACTCACAACCTAATAGCTACATATTGCTCTTTCACTAGGATGCAACGCCGGCGCGGGCCAGTTTGCACAATACCTTACAATAATTATAAAAGCCTTTATTCACAATTTTATCACTTGTCTTGAAATTATGATCATTTAAGAATAGAATTAACACGTCTTAGTAATGTGTTATTGCATATTATTGTCAGAAAACACAAAATTCGCTATCCGTAACAATAGTGCGAGAACAGGTTATGGTGCACCTTTAAATTACCCATAACTAACAATACACCATTTGACCTCGCTAAAGGTCGATATAAGCAGCCACACCCTGTTTCCCTTTCTTGCACTCTATTCAATGAAAGGGTGCAAGGTGCACCTCACTTGGCGTACAAATTGATTGCTGATTATTTTGTGGTATTAATTATATCATATTGCGTAAATATATTCAGCAAAGTGGTTATATTTTACCTACCACACATCGTAAATAATCTATGGCTGTTGTAAATTTATAAATTATTATCCTTAGTTCAAAATCAACGAGTCTATAGTTCACGCATTAATCCCTCTAAGAAAATACCAATGATTATTTGTTTTTGGTCGTTGTCAAACTTTCGTTTATTTCTACTCCTTTAATAAAATTATCTAAAGTAAATAATAATAATAATAATAATAATAATAATAATAATAATTGTTTATTGTCACACTCTGCATGAAATACAATAGTATTTGTATGTGCACAATTTACAAGTTAAAGTTCATTAATAAATGCAAAAAGCAGCAGTGTTAAAACATGTCAGTTTCAAAATATATCATTTTAAAAATAACAATAAAAACATTATATACATTATAACATTAAAAACTATATACATTATTACATTAAAAAAAACACATAAAAAAATCATGCAAATATACAATTATTGTTTGAGTATATAATCTCTTATCCTGTATTTTATGTTGTTTAGTTTCAGGTTTCTCAGTTCATCTGGCAGCTTGTTAAAAATGTATGGTATTAAAAAATTCAATCCTCTTTTGCCATATGAATTTCTATAATTTGGCAATTTTAACCAATTGTGTTTTTTTATTGTTTCCCTTTCTATTGTGTTTTTCCATTCTGTCTTATAAAAGTTTTGTGTAATTATTGTATACTCGAGTATATTTTTAACAGTCATGAGTTTGTTTTGTCTAAATATGTCTATCCTTTTTTTTAGTTTTGTTGAAGTTTGAAAAAAGTACTTTTGCTGCTTTATTCAAAATTTTTTGAAGCCTTTCTACTAATCCTTCCGATGTGGTTGCGTATATTGTGCATGCATATCTAATTTGTGATAGGATTAAAGCTTCATAAACCTTTATTTTAATTTTATTGTTTATTAAGTCTCTGATTTTGTATAGTGTCGGTATCATTTTTCTTATTTTAACAATAAGTCCTTCAATGTGATTGTAGAACTTCCAATTTTTGTCAATTAATAATCCTAAGTACTTTATTTCATTTACTCTTTCAAGATTCTTACATCTACAGTTTAATTAATTAATTAATTAATTATTTATAAATAATATAATATAATATATAATATAATATTATATAATATATAATATAATATTATATAATATATAATATAATATATAATATATTATATAATATAATATAATATTTATAAATAATAATAATAATAATAATAATTTTTATTGCATACAATGCTCAAAGTTTTTTGGGAGAAAAACTTGTCTGAGCTACAATAACAACATATAACAACAATTTACATTATTATAAATAACATACAGCTATAGATACACTATTTACAGACGTTTTATGACACTGCTTTATAATAGCTTACATATTCATCTATTAATTTTTTTTTCAATTCTATTTTACTTTGGAAATGTAGCATATTTTTTTCTAATTTGTTAAATATATGTGGTATATAATACTTTTTATTTCTTGTTCCGTATGCATTATTCCATTGTGGTAACTTATACTTTTGTGATGTTGTTCTCAATCATGTGCTTTTTTCTGTATCATAATTTTTATGTGTATTTGTGTAATAATTCTTGACGATTACTACATAATCTATAATTCTTTCATTTTAAGCATTTTATTATTAATGTATATATTGTTTGTTCTTTCATCTTTTTTTACCAAATAATACTTTTATTAGTTTATTTTGTACTCTTTCCAGTCTATTTATTATATACTCAGCGGCAAAACCGTATATTTCAATACCGTATCGTAATAAGTTACCTATCCAAGCATCATATAATAATTTTTTGTTTTTGTTGCATAGAATATATTTTACATTGTATAATTTTGGTATCATTTGTCGCAATTTTACTGTTAGTTTCAATATATACAGTTTGAGTCTATTCTAATCCTAGATATTTTGTTGTATTTTTTTTATCAATTTCCTTGCAGGTAATTTTGCAGTTTTGTGAGTTTGATTTATTTTTCATTAGGTCACACTGTTCACTATGTTCTATTATTTGTATTCTATTTCTATCTTTCATTTTAGGTACCGTTATATCTAATTGTACAGTTTTTTCTTCACTGATATATAATTCATTTTCTATCAACCATCCGTTAACTATGTCAAAGTCTTTTTGTAAATTTTTACTCATCTCATAATAATTTGAATTTATAGAAATTAATGCCGTGTCATCTGCGAATGGCAGATGTATTAAGGTTCGATTTGCGTAGTCATCTATATCGTTTACATATATAAGAAACAATAGAGGTCCCAAAACAGATCCTTGTGGTACTCCATAAGTAACATCTTTATAAGTACTGTAATCATCTCCAATTTTTACCGTTGCTATCCTATTCATTAAATAACTTTTGATTAAATTATGTATTTTACCTCGCAGACCAATTCTTTCACATTTTTTCATTAAAAAATCTTGGTCAAAGGTATCGAAGGCTTTTTGTAGATCAATTAATATTACTCCTACATATTTTTTTCATTCAACGCCTTAGTTATTATTTCATTTATTTGTGTTAGCAAGTCTGTCGTGCTTTTGTTTTTTTTTATAGCCGTATTGTATATTATTTAGTAAATTAAATTTTGTTAAGAATTCTGTAATTTTATTTGAAAAGAATCTTTCAATTATTTTGTCTATTATTGATAATAATGAGATTGGTCTGTAATTATTTTTATCATTCCTGTCGCCTTTTTTAAACATAAGCCTTAGTACTTGCACTTTCAGTTGTTCTGGCCATGTTTCATTATCAATCATTTTGTTAATTAGTTTACATACGAATATTGAGGTATTTTCTTCACTCTGTTTGAAATTTTCTGTATTAAAGCCGTCGATACCTGTTGCATTTGAGTTTTTTAATTCTCTTATAATTTGAATTATTTCTGTTATACTAGGATATTTTACCAAAAATGTTTTGTCGTATGTTTTTGAATATTTTTGTTTAAGTTTATTAAACACCGTTCTATAATGGTTTCCATTTTTATAGTTAATTAATTTTTGTTCAAAGACTTTTCTTAATTTTGGTACTAGATTAATAAAATTGTCATTAAAGTCATTTCTTAATTTTTATATTTCAGTTTCTTTAAATGTATTTGTAATATCTTTATCTATATCCTTTTTTTTTCTGATTTTGTTGTCCGTTTATTTCATCTACTATTTGCCATAATGTTTTACCATCGTCTGTTTTTTTTTGGCTTGGTTTAAAGTATTCTTGTGTACATATTTTAATTTTAGTCGTTATAATACATTTTAAATCTCTGTATTGCTGCAATAATTTGATATTTATCTCCTTTCCTTGTTTTTGTATTTCCTTCCACAGATTGTTTTTTTTTTATTTATTTATTAAGGCTATTAATTCAATTGTAATCCACTCGTGCCTTTTTTGGGGTTGGAAGTTCTCTATGTTCTATTTTTTTTTTTTTTTTTTTAGAAGTATTCCGATCGTATATATTTTTTATTGTAGTGATAATTTCATTACGCATGTTATTAGGGCATTCTATACTATCTAAAAAAATCCCAATTTTGGAATTGTAGATCCTTAATAATGTTTTTATGGTCATATTTCTGATAAATGTTATCTTCTCTTTCTTCATTTTCTGTGTTTCTGTTCTGGTCCGTTTTCCAGAGCTAGCACACCATAAAATAATGATCAGCAATTTTTATTTTAATTGTTCCACGATTTTTTTACAGCCTATTTCTCCTGTCTATGCATGATTTTTGTAATATTTCTTTTTTTTACATGTATTATTTCTTCTCTTGTAGATGATTCTATTAAATTCTCAAATCCTGCTCTTGCCTTCACATTTTCTTTATTATGATGTTTATTTTTTATTTTAATATGTTCCTCTAGTTCTTTTATGAAGTTATTTTTGTTTGTCTCAGGTCTTCTGTAAATGGTTATTATTTTAAAAGTTTGTATTTGTTTTATTAATACAAGTTCTAAACCCTCATAGCTTGCTATTTCTAGATTTTTTGTTTTATTGTGATCAATAATAATGTTATCTTTTACATATATCATTATTCCTCCTCTGATAAATGTTATCTTCTCTTGTTTCATTTTCTGTGTTACTGTTCTGGTCCGTTTTCCAGAGCCAGCACACCGTAAAATAATGATCAGCAATTTTTATTTTAATTGTTCCACTATTTTTTTTCCAGCCTATTTCTCCTATCTTTACATATAATATATGTATATGTATGTATATATTATATGGTGTATGCATGATTTTTGTATTTTATAATAATAATAATAATAAATAAGATTCGTTGCGGGAGCAACAGGACACACAAGGACTATGAAGTCACTGACAGTGAGCCTAGTAGACAGCATACAATTTCAAAAAAGTAAATGTGTATCGAGAGTAAGGTAACACTGGGCCGGGGGGGGGGGGGGAACTAGAGCGTGACTACATGGAAATTACAAAATTGTATAAAGCATGGTAAATTGTAGGTTGTTAATTGTGGACTGTTGGAAGAACAGGATGCCACACACACACAAATTACGAATTAAAGTTAAAACCAACGTAGTTTGCATTTCAAGAACCTCGCCCTTTGGTTGTTTAACTCCGCATGGAATGTTTCAATGGTGGCAGAGGAGACAGCAGACTCGGACAGAAAATTCCAAACCTCAACCACACGAGAAAAGAAATTGACTCTACAGTTTAAGTGTGGAGGTTGACTACTGGGTTTTAAGTGAATGGCCGCCTGTCAAGCACATATGATTATGCTCAAAAAAAGGAATTGCCAGAGGAAGTATGTTATAAATAATTTTAAAAGTCAAAATAAGATCCTTCTTTAGGCGCCGGAGTTCAAGTAATTCTAATCTTGCAGACTGTAAACGCTCAATGTAGGTGAGATTTTGTAGTCCTGGTAGGGACTTCGTAAAGCTCCGCTGGACAGATTCAACTCTATCAATGTCGGGCAGCAAGTAAGGCGACCAAGAATTATTGTAACTCTCAAAACCAGTCCAATCTAACACAACTTGCGATTATCAGAGGCAATTTAATTCATTCAAACACGCTCCAAACCAGAGTGAACTCGACATATTGCTCCAGAAGTGTCTATTTTGAGAAATAGTTATTTCACTTTTCGAAGCTACTGATAGATCTGTGGAGTGAAGTACCTCAACAGCCTGACGAGATGGATCCGTTGAGGTGTGCACTCGATGTTTAAATCAACATGGCTGACGTACATTTCATTGCAGTCAATTTATGTTACTATAACCTAGAATCTGAATACATGAATACATTTCAGATACGCAATATGTAATTTGAAGTTTGCGGTTGAGATTTACAGTCACATAAACGAATAGCTGTGTTGTCTTATTTGTTGCAGTTGTTTTATCTTATTTGCGTATGTATAAAAAAACATCAGGTATTCAAGCGTTGTGCCAAACTGTTGCCAACAGTAGCGAGTTGTGTTGTATAAGACTTAGTGGTTTTGCAAAGTACCACTATTTAGCATTCAAGTAGGTGCTAAGGGCATCAAAATTTCGGTAACGCGTAAAAAGGGGACATTTATGCAATTTTCAACCATTTCAGTACTTACCACGAAATCACTTCGGTCACACAGTACCATCTCTTCTTTATACATATCCCATGCTACGCTGAAGGTAAGCCTCCCAATGTGTGTGTAAGTTCCAACATATTGCAGATGACCTTTTAAAATAAAGACACAATTGTGTGGACGATTACTGATCAGAAAGGTTCGTGGATGATTGTATGGTAGTAACGGAACCAGTCTACTCAAAACTTACTGGTGGCTGGTACAATTGTGTGGTTGCAGTTGGGATCAGAACTTGGTAACAGCCACATTTGGTGGAATGATGTTTCCTCTTTGCAAGGTACACACATTTTGGAATGTAGCGGCTCTTGTACCACCTTGCAAAGAGGAAACATCATTCCACCAAATGTGGCTGTTACCAAGTTCTGATACAATTGTGTGGTTGCAATTGTCAATACAATTGTATGATACAATTGTCGGTATGATTGTGTGGTTGCAGCTGGGATCAGAACTTGGTAACAGCCACATTTGGTGGAATGATGTTTCCTCTTTGCAAGGTACACACATTTCGGAATGTAGCGGCTCTTGTACCACCTTGCAAAGAGGAAACGTCATTCACCAAATGTGGCTGTTACCAAGTTCTGATCCCAACTGCAACCACACAATTGTAACGACCACCATTAAGTTACTACTAAGTGATAATGGGTGAGAGAAGAAATTTGTTGGCGGCCAATTTTACTAAAATGATATCAACACTTCCTGATGTGGACACTTTAAGAAACTATTACTAGGCTATTAACAGTATGACTCTGATGATAACGCTTAGCACACAGGGTCGGATTGGGAGGGTGGGCCATCCCGGCAATATACTGCAGGAGCCTCTGGATGCCTCCATGGAACGGGGGGGGGGGGGAGGGGGGCTAAGGAAATGCCAAAGCCAGAGTATTTAAAAAATCTGCATATTAAAAAAAAACAATTTCCGTTGACTAACTAGGCTGCAGCCTAGGAACGCACAGCAGGTGCCATCACAGATCCTTCTTTCATTCTTCCATGCCCACGCTAATTTTTTTCAATCCAAATTCAATCATATTTCTGGCTTCGTTCATTAGAGGGAATTTATACTTTTATTTCTCTTTACGTTATTTCTCTTATACTTATTGAACGAAGCTCTTTGCCAGTGCTCTGGACTTAGCCCCTCACCACAAGTTAATGGTTATTTAATTAAAACAAGACTATTGACCAAAAAAAATGTAAACGAAAGTTTTGTAGTCTTTCTGCATTGACAGTTTTTTTTAAAAATTCTGAAACATTTTTGGGGGGAGGGGGCTAGATTTGCGCACGTGGATTTGCTCAGCGTAGGGTGGGACATGTGTTAACTGGGCTGTGCCTTTCAATCTCGACTATGTCTACGAAAAACCACACACTCATGAATTTTTAATTTTATCCTTACTTTTGTCACATTATTAAAACTGGTATTATTCAGGTTAGCTTCTGGTTCCGGTTTCGGTAGTGGTTCCTGTTTCAGCCGAAACTGATATATTGTTTCGGTAGAGGTTTCGGTTTTGTCCGAAACCGAATTGCCAGTTTCGGTAATACAGTAATGCCAGAACAATGTTTTAAAAATGGTCCCGTCGTTGACTTACCAAACCAGTAAAAGAAAGTTATCAGCCGCACAGTTTTATAAGGGGGAATGGGGAAAAATCATCACAAAAGGGAATGGAGGATTGGGCAATTTTACCCCATGCAATATAAGGTAGGGGGTGAAATTTAAATTACAATTATGCTAGCCAATGAAAGTTGTAGGCACGAATTATAGTTATTGGCATCTTTTTCTCCAAACTCGTGATCGGCCCCAGCTAAAAACATTCTGCAGAAAAACTGCAGAATTCTGCAGAATTTCTGCAGTATGTTGTTCAGTCTCAGCAAAGTGAAGATAAAATCTGTAGATTTTCTGCAGTTTGCTGTTCACTTTCACAATCGAAGCTAAAATCTGCAGATTTTCTGCAGTTTGTTGTTCACTCTCAGCAATTGAAGATAAAATCTGCAGAGTTTCTGCAGTTTCTTCTTCACTTCTCAGCAAGTGAAGATAAAATCTACAGACTTTCTGCAGTTTGTTGTTCACTTTCAACAATAGAAGATAAAATCTGCAGAATTTCTGCAGTTTGTTGTTCACTTTCAACAATAGAAGATAAAATCAGCAGACTTTATGCAGTTTGTTGTTCACTTTCAACAATAGAAGATAAAATCTGCATAATTTCTGCAGTTCTCAGCAAGTGAAGAAAAATCTGCAGATTATCTGCAGTTCACCCTCAGCAAGCAAAAATAAAATCTGCAGTTTCTGCAGTTTGTTGTTCACTCTCAGCAAGTGAATATAAAATCTGCAGAATTTCTGCAGTCATTGTTCATTCTCAGAAAGCTTAAGGTAAAATCTGCAGAATTTCTGCAGATGTTGTTCACTCTCAGTAACCCGAATATAAAATCTGGAGAATTTCTGCCAATGTTGTAAACTGCAAGCCGAAGATAAAATCTGCCGAATTTCTGCAGTTATTGTTCATTCTCATAGCTTGGCAGAAACGAATTTTACGAAAATGTATGCAACAACACTCCATGATATAAAATATGTTAGATTATGCAAGTTATCACGTTTATTAACCCTTTAAGGACGCGTGTGCCTGTAAAGCGCCCATTTCCTCCACTCCAGAACAGGAGCACCTGAAAATGCGTCCGCGATGGAAAGTTTGAAAACTTGTAAATGTGGAGATTTCCATACAAGGATTAGGGTATAATGGATTCGGAGGATTGGATTTTATGGATAAAGATAAAGAAAGTCGAACGTCCCACTGTCATGCTGACCATATTGAGGGGCCCAAAGGAAGTAATTTTCAGTGCGTTTCAATTTTAAGTAGTTATTACGATTTTGGTCGCCGGAAAAATAGGCTTAACAGCACAGCGCTAAATACGGAGTAGAGTAACGATCGTGTAGTGCAACTATTATAGGATAGTTTCCCTACTACGAAAGAAATTCTCCGTTAAGTTTTGGCCGCGTTTGTCCCAGAGCCTCGATATCAGCTGGGCGGCCAAACCGTATACAAGTTATGGAAACGTGAGTGTTGCTTCTAGATGTTTAACGGTCACAACAATTGATATATGATAACAAATGACTGCCCTTTGGAGGTAGGAAATCATTATTATCACGTTTTATGGTAATTAATGTATCGTTTATCGCGATTTTTTCGGTGCAAGTCAGAAATTAATATTTTAAGTTGAAATGGTGACAGCACACGCCATGCCCAAACTTACTTCATTTTTTTAAGTTGACTGTAACAGTTTTAAAATTCTAATAAAAAAAAAAACCACAACACAACTTTACGTTTGTTTTTTACATTTTTATTTCACAACTGCTAATAAAACTAAAAAGGGGATATAAAAGCCTCTGAAAAAAATAAAGCAAACTTCTTTCCTCCATTTCCAGAGTGTGAGACGATTTATTTATATAAGCCAGTCAGCTTTTATTTTGGTTATTTTTAATTGTTAGTCCTGGGTATAACCAAATTCCGCCTGACTGCCGTTCTTAAAGGGATAACTTTTATCTACTTGTTTATTTGTACTTTGTTTGTACTTTCTAAAGAAGTTTTAAGCCTGCCAACATGTTTTAAAAAGGCAGTTAGGACTATGGAAATTATAACTGTTTTTCAGAGTATGTTGATTGGCTGAAAAGCTGAAGATGAAATCTGCAGAATTTCTGCAGTTTATTCACGCTCAGCAAGTTGAAGGTAAAATCTGTAGATTTTTTGCAGATATTGCAAAAAAATGTTATGTTGTTTCACTTATTAAATTGTGAACGTGTTTGGGTGGGACAAAAAAGGGTTGTAAGTGTGCAGAACTAATTATGCCAATTGATTGTTTAAAGGCACGTTAACAGTTGCATTACTTTATTGGATATTCACAAAATACAAAACCAGGGCCCATACAGATTATGCTTAGAGATTGGCTAGGTATATAAAGTTGAATTAAAACTATTACTACTGTAAGTAACCTGTAAGTATGATGATATGATGTATAGATTAGTTATTGGTATGTTTACAATGATAAATAATGTCTCTAAATTTCCTTGTTACTAAAGTGGCAGTGGAAATGGCTACTAAGGTTTCAAAAGTGATATTTTTTTTTGTTCTAGGTCCTCTTCTGCAGAAAAACTGCAGGTTCAGACCTGCAGAAAAACTGCAGGTTCAGACCTGCAGAAAAACGTCAGTTTCAAATCTGCAGAAAAACTGCAGTTTCAAATCTGCAGAAAAACTGCAGTTTTAAATCTGCAGAAAGTGGCCAAATAACTGCAGGTTATTTCAGAAGTTTTTGTGCAGATTTCATCTGCAGTTTTTCTACAGAATTTTTTTTAGCTGATTGGCAGTACTCAATATCTACAGCTCGAAAGCATTTGGCAGTACTCAATATCTACAGCTCCATTGCGTTTGACAGTGTTTTTGTACTTTTTACAGACAACGGGAGGTTCAATACCAGGTAGATACTGCTCTAATATAAGCTCATTAAGACTTTTTCAGACTTTGATACATCGATGTATTCCATAGCAAAGAGCGTCAGGCACGGAGCATAGAAGAGAAGCCCTAATACCATATTTCAAGGGCACTGTTGGTTTTTTGGAACGTCACTTAAAACCGCCTCATAACAATTCCACAATGAGTTCTTATGTCCTCAAAATGAGCTAGCAAAGGTCGAAGGGTTCTTTCAGTTGCCTCTGGAATGAAGGCTAGAGATGGTTACAAGCAAAGCTGCAAAACAAACTCTGGGTCTTCTTTCGTCATTCGTTCTGTTGTCATTACGTTGTTGAATGCATCGCCATATATATTGAGTGAAATGAAAAAAACAGCCGCAACATGATTGTGAAAGTGGCTTCAAATAAATTATTGCAGCTTCTTCCAACTCTGCCATAAAGTTCTGTGGTGCAATACGTGCGTGATGACATGTATACGGTTGAGAGCTTTCTGTGCACGTGCTTATACTAAATTTCTTTTATCAGGCGGAAGCACAAACACTGTTGACAGTACATTGTTAAACTTGATACTTGAAGCATACAACTTGTAAAAAAAGTGGTGGTGTCATTTTATGTGTACCATCAGCATATCAACTTTTACATCTCCCCAGTAATTTAAATTTGGCTGTGTTGTACGGAATAAAATCCGTTCAAGGCCAGGACCACTATCAAATACTACGAAAGGCTTTCTTGTTATAGTCATAATGTAAACTGCCTGTATTTCGAGGTCGAACAGACTGGTGGGGGCACGTACTGCACCACACGCTATTTTCCTACATCTTTGTACAGCACGCTTCATGGTCAGAACGGAAGGTAACTTAGTCATTACAGCCCTTGAAACTCTTTGAGTAACTCCTGTAATAATCTGTTGTGGTTGTTGAACTTGACTAACAGCAATGCTGAGGATTTGCTACAGAACAGTACGAGCTGTAAATCTGCTAGATCTGGCACATGGTTGTGTTGTCAGATTCCCGCGTTACTTCCTCGTTATCGGAATCAACGCATTCACCGCAGTCAACCCTGTAATATTCCGTGTAGTTTTGTTAATATGGGGGTCTGTCAACGGTGTTTCTGGTGCAATGGCCTAAAACTAAATTCACAAAAGTTCCTATAATTATCCAAAGTCTAGGGAACAAAGGTGCCAAAACCCATTTAACTTTGTAACATGAAATACTACTGACGATATAATTAAAACCAAACTACACTTCTGAATGACTTCTCGCTAAAGTACATACATGAAGAATGCTTGAGAGTTGATTCAATACGAAGTCCCGGCAGGGAGTTAGTCCAAAGTGATTGATTTTATGGTTTTATGGAATGTTTCTTCCGGGAAAACATCGCCCCTTGCATTTTAAAGGTGAGGATGACCATGCCATCTTGACGTCATAGGAGTGGGCGTTAATCCCATCCTGGAACTCGAGGGGTATTTCCAAGAACTTGGGTGTTTGTAAACATGAGTTCATGGAAATGGCGAAGAGTCCCATTTGGAATGATAAGAAACTTAACCCTGGTGCCGGGTACAGGTCAAAGGCAGGAGTCATCTTTGTACCTCTACGTGAAGGAATGTAGCGGTTTAGTTCACTACAACCCCTCAACAAATTGACCAATTAAGCCAGATAGAAATTGAGGAAGTTCCCCCTCTAACCGTAGCTTAGTTCGGATACCAACTACAGCACTACACGATGGCCACATAACGAAACCATAGGTGTTTATTCTGGACAGTAAATGTAGTCTTCAGCAAATGTGTATACACCATTTGTGTATTATCATCGCAAAAGATAATATTTATTTTGTGGGTATTAAACAAAAATGTCACATGATAGTTTTTAGCTTGCAAACATCGGAATATGAAAATTAACAAAATTTTCATACGCCAAATTGTTAACGTCAAAATTCACGTCATAATCCACTTCAAAGTTCACAATATAGCAAAAAAAAACTTCAAATTCCTGACCCCTACACAACGTCACAACCGATAGGTGCCAATAAAACGGAGCAAACTTCAAAACTTGCATGCAGAAGCATGGCACGGCGAGCTTCTGGTACTCGGTCTGGCAGTTGAATGGATCCTTGATATTCGGGGCACTCATTTTATTATGTTTAGTGATTTCATGAGTGCCCTAGAATCCTTGGCGTCATACAGATACAGCCTTCGGTACATACAACCCTTGACACAGCGATTACAAGCTCTGCTTTTACGCTGGCCAGGCCAGTGGAAAACTGATTTTTTGCTGGATCCCAGGCCATGTCGGAATAGCTCGGAATGAGCATGCTGATGCAACAGCGAAAGGGACCCTTTCCTGTCCACTCTATAGGGATCTGTGCCTTGTTCCTTCAAACACCTTTCCAGTTCTATGTCTGAGATTACTCGATGCTTGGTGAGCCTTGTGGGACCCCCGGCCAAATCCTTTTTAGCATGTAGAAGGTTAGGCCTTGTATTGCAGGGAACCCATTTTTTTGCCCTCTGTTGATGATGTATTCCCTCTTCCTGCCCGACCAATAAGTAAACTAGGTTTTGCTAGATAAAGCTGGATAGCGCAGTGTAGCTAAACTTCCATTGACCCCTTACCTAGCAGATAAAAAATTAAATTCGTATGTGCAACGCGAGCTGTGTGAGGGGTGCCCAAGACACCAAGCAAATTGAGCAAGCACAGCCCAGTGGTTAGCATCATCAGATTTAAGCCAACAGAATGCCGGTACGAGTATGACGACTGACCCAAGAAACGTATGGACTTTTAAAAGAATGCCCTTCGAGAGTTAAAGGGTTAACAGTCACTTTATTTCCACTAAGTCTATATTGATAGGTGGTTAATAATTCGCTACAGGCTCACACTAAAGGTCGTACTTGGAAGTCCATAGAAGCAAGTAACGAGGCAAGTCCATTAGTAAACATTCATGTACCTGCATTGTGACATGCTAGTAAACGTTTTATAGGACTTTTATTTTAGAGGGACAGGAAAGAACCTCGCGAGTAGAGATGAGAATTTCAGAAAGTGTTAAAACCCATAGCCACAAAAAGAGACAAATTGAACATTTCGCATTCAGATATTACCTATATCAAATCGCATGCATCTTCCCTCAGGCATATCAACTTCATAGGTTTGTCTCTCTCTGCCAAAGCTGAAACCAAAAGTGTGCTGGAAAGAAAGAAAATCATTCAATGAATATTGTAAAATTTGTGGACCACGGAATTATAACAAGCCACACTAAACCACAACGTACCCCAATCCGCTCCGGGAAACATCCGGTTTAAGGCGAGTCTTAAACCCGATATGCCTTTTTACCACGGGTGATGCTACTTAGTATATTGTCAATTGGGGCTACAGAACAGTATTAGTTTTACCTTTGATTGTCAGAAAACAAAAGTGGTAAAAATGCTGACAAGTTGAAAATGATTTGGCCGTTCAGGTAAAGTGATGTCAACATACCAAATCAATTCCCAAGTAGATCCCACCGTGTATTACTTCAAAAGCTAACAGATTTTTACTGCGACTGTACATTCAATGTGGCATTGTCTAAAAGGGTGGAGCATAGCATATTTTTTTTTAGACAACAGTAATCAGAGCAAACCTAGCAACAAAAACACAGAAAACAGAAATGTTTCTGTCTTGTTATGTTTCTTTCCGGTTACTGTATACCACGCGCCATGGCTGTTTGCTGTGACGTGCATATCACGTGATTGGGCTAGTCCAATCAGATGGCCAAACAGCCGTTGTTCTCGTTCGTCATTGGTTAACTCATGGTGACGTCACAGCAAACAGCCATTGCGCATGGTTTAGCCACCATCCATCATCACTCCACTGCCTTCCTTCACAACGTTGGCCACGGCAAGTAACTGCGTTTGCTCAGATGTATCTTTAACGTGTTTTTATCGTATTTTATTTTCATATTCCCACCGTTTTTAGATGATTACACCTCTACAGTTGATAAAACGTAACTGCAAGTTACGTGGCTGCAAGTTTGTAATTAAATTTAGCTTCTTGGCTACAAGTTTGTAATTAAATTTAGCTCCTTGGCTGCAAGTTTGTAATTAAATTTAGCTTCTTGGCTGCAAGTTTGTAATTAAATTTAGCTCCTTGGCTGCAAGTTTGTAATTAAATTTAGCTCCTTGGCTTCAAGTTTGTAATTAAATTTAGCTCATTGGCTGCAAGTTTGTAATTAAATTTAGCTTCTTGGCTGTACCCTCACGTACAGACAGTGGCGTGCACAGAGGGAAAGGGAAATTGCGCCAGCCCTTTTTAGAAAAAAATGCCTTTTTTTTGCCCTTTTTGAAGAAAAACCATGTCATATTTTGCTTTTCTGCACTGAAAAATGCTGGTCGTAGCAAGAACAAAGGGCCTAGAGCCCTAAAAAGGGCAAAAAGAAGGCTAGGAAGCCCGAGAAAGGGGGCAAAAATGGTCAAGAAGCGAAAGACAGAGCAAAAAAAAAAAGGTCCCAGAAAAATAATGCATCAGCATGCCCTTTCACTGGAAGTTTCCCCTGCCCTCTCGGCTGTCTCTGCATGCGCACAGAGATAGCTGGATTTCCCTTAGGAAGGTCTGTGTCGTCATCTGTGACGCTCAGTTGGCTTCGTCGGACACAATCCTTAGGAATTCCCCTGACATCATCATTCATGGCAGCCGTACGTCATTGTAATGGGGGCAATGGCAGGTTTACTGTGCGTTAAACAAAACAAAACAAAAAACATTGAGGATACGATGAGTAGTTCTTCATGAAAGTTCGATTCCTTCTAACACGATTGCTATTCTTTGGTATGAAATCACTTCATTGGTAAAACTCCGCATCTTCATGAAACATGATGGAAACAATGGAAGACGAGTATAAGGTCAACAGACTGTCACAAAAAAAGCGGTAAAGGAGGTCGCACATCAAATTTGCATAGCTTATTTCCACTAGTTCTATGAACCAATCCACTATTCCTAATATACACTTAACAATACCTTAATTATTATTAGATTTACCAAAAGGGTTAGCCTCAGAAGCAGGAAAAACAACCCGGATTACGAACGAGATTATATCGCAGTGACTTTCGTCAAAGTGATCAATAACAGAATGATCCATGAACCGATCTATCATTAACCGACAGAAGTAAGGCCCGTAATATTGGCGAGTCCTTATTCATTGATTATCAGTCTCATTAATAAGTGTTGTATTTGACATATAGTCTAATTCCTTCGTGTTTTCAACCATTTTGTAGGTCATTTTTTAATAGTGTTTTTTTAACGGTTGTTAAAAGCATCCCACAATAAAAATGTCTCAATGACAAATTGTACTTTTTACTTTCAAAGAAATAAATAAATTCTAAAACTACAAGAGACTTACTGTACAGGAAGCATAGGTAAACACCATGGAATGGCTTTGGGCATAATTTTAATAAAACAGCAATATTTCTGCCGTCGCGCGGTCGTCTTTTAAACACAAAGGTACTTGAAAAACTAGTATTTTTTTCAGATGTCATCGTTGACACGATTGTGCTCTAAGCTTGCAGTAAGAAGCTAAACCGTCGTAAACAATGACAAACATTACGTTCTCCCTTTCACCAATGGATAAGGAGGAAGGAGAATTGCAGCAACTGAGAAGTCAGGTAAAAGTTGCCCTTCAGGCAAAAATTGCTTGCACTGCACGGCGCCTCGCTCATATATTCTCCAGTTCTATCCGAGGGGAGCATCGTTCACAGAAGAAATGGATTCGACTAACAAACGATTTCCATTTATTTAATTAATTCATTTCTACTTATTTATTTTATAACTAAATTAATATTACTCTTATGGCGTTGACCTCATTCCAAACCAAGTACACTCACAAAATTCAACGCCTTTCCAAGGCCCCGGCAACAAAAATTCAGATTTTCAAGGTTTTTCAAGCTTTTTTTCAGGTTTTTCAGGCAAAAATTGCTTGCACTGGACGGCGTTCGCTCATATTTTCTCCAGTTCAATCCGAGGGGAGCATAGTTCACAGAAGAAATGGATTCGGCTGACAAACTATTTCCATTTATTTAATTAATTCGTTTATAATAATAATAATAATAATAATAATAATAATAATAATAATAATAATAATAATAAGGTTTATCTACTCATAGGTAGAAAGGAGCTTGAAGGGCGCAACCACTTACACAATTCCTAGTCATTAAAAACGTATAGAAAACCGAGAAAGGAGTATCATTCTGGTGACTCGAGGACAAATTCAGGTCGCTTCAGGAACCCCCTTAGAGGAAGTCTCTCCAGCAAACTGGAAAAACGTGCCACAGTAGGCGCCAGAACTGCTTCCTCCGACAGTGAATTCCATGGGCGGACAACCCGGACAGCAAAGAAGTTTAATCTGCAGCCAAGCTTAGCCGAGGCAACCGCCAATTTAAGTGAATGGCCTCTTGTGACCATACTGAAGCAAAGGTCAAAGAAGGGCATGTCAATGGGCAAAAGGCCACGGACAATCCTAAAAGTCAACCGCAGGTCAGCACGTAGCCTACGCAGTTCAAGGGTCTCAAGCCCGGTTTGCAAGAGCCGCTCACCATATGAAAGGTCGCGAAGGCCAGGCAGTTTCTTTGTGAAGCGGCGCTGGACGGACTCAATTCCTTCAATGTCCCCAAGGAAGTAAGAAGACCAAACTTGGCTGGCATGCTCCAGCAGGGGTCGCACATAGACCTTAAAAGCCCAAGTTTTAACCTTAGGGTTGCCTGACGTAAAACAACGCTATACAATCGCGAGCCTACGATAAGCCTTAGAAACAGTCTTGTTGCAATGGTCGGACGACTTAAGGTTCGAGGTGATGAGTACCCCGAGGTCATTTATCTCAGATACCCCAGGAATGGTACGGTCTTTAAGTAGATACTGGCTGAAGGAACCCTGACGACCGATATGGAAAACCCGACACTTGTGTTGAAGAAAGGGGTAATTGCCACATCGAACTCCACTCGAGAACACTGTTGATTCCCTCACGAATTGCAAGGGGGTCACCAGAAGGGTCCACGATTTGCCCACTAAGTTTTAAGTCATCTGCAAACTTAAATTGCATGGTTGATTGACTGTCGCATTTCTACTTATTTATTTTATAACTAAATTAATATTACTGTTATGGCCTTGACCTCATTCCAAACCAAGTACACTCACAAAATTCAACGCCCTTTCAAGGCCCCGTCAACAAAAATTCCAATTTTCATGTTTTTTCAAGCCTTGAATTTTCGGTTTTCAATTTTAAGGCTATTCAATGAATTCAAGGCCGTGTGTGAACCCTGCGAATGCCATTCCTGGTGTAGACCAACCCTTCTTGTGGAGTACTTTTTCATCATTCAACACCGTTAGTACAAGAGAATTACTGAGAAAAACACAAGAAAATGACAGTATGATGAGGCAAGGCGAAACCAATGTTTTGGGATTGAGGAACAAGAATCGTTCCGACTGATCCCTGGTAGCCTGCAACCAAGTTATTGGACATTGTAGGTCGATTCTTTGAGTTTTATCGAGTCCGCTATGGTAAGCTTTTCGCAATACCTGTGGACTGTTTGAGACTCGGCCAGTCTGGGTGGAGACGTTCTTAAAAAATATCTGACGTCTGTGAGCAAATATTGTATTGTAAACGAACTCCTACTCAACTGTTGCAGATTAATTAGTACAGAGTTAATTGCTAGACTAGTTTTGCCCACACTCGATGTACTGCGGCAGTAATATTATATTTACAGTCTACTCGATGATGTCAGATGCAGTAAAGCCTTCATTCGAATGTAACCTTTTTTTAAAATTAAATAACGATCGCAAGCACTCTAACTTATCCGTAGGTACCAAAGAACGCCTAATTAAGCGAAACATGGGAAATATTTTTCCCCATGGCACAGAATTATCAGCAAATAACGACCCAAGTCTCTAGCGTTCACTATAGTAGCATTGATAAACTATCATTATTATAGTATTTCTCTACGTTAGTGGTTTTCAACCGGTATGCCGTGGCACCTTGGGGTGGCATGAAGGACGTGTAGGGGTGCTGCGAGACTGCAGTATAAAAAAAACATTTTTTTTTATCTCATCTTATCGTTGTTTATCTCATCACTCATCTTATTTATCATTGTACCATTTTCACATACATATATAAAAAAAACTGATGCAAACGTACACAAAGTTCAGGTGGTTCTAGTTATGCTGGTCAGAAGCCGGGAAACGAGTTAAGAGGCTTCTATCTCTAAAGCCTTGGAGCGCTTGAGTTTATTTCACGAGTCTACCACCTTCACTTTTCTGGCACTGCTTCGGTAGTACTGATCGCTGCAGCATCCCGTAAGTAAAGTATCACACGCCGTTAATGCTGATTAATTAAAATATCCGTTGTGACGTCACCCTCTTTTCCCCCACATCATCCCCCCCCCCCAACCCCACTGCCCGAAAAACATAATATACAATAATTGGAGACTTACGGGTGACGCGGACTTATCGCTTAACGAAAACGGCGAAAGATCCCACAAACGCAAAAAGGTTGAAAACCACTGCTCTACTTAGCATGTTTGTATAGGAACTTTCTGCCACCCCAAAAAGACTATCAAACTCTCACAAGCATTAAATAAGAGAGCTATGCCTTACCAGTCTATGATACCATTATTATAACCAGAGTATAGACAGCTGAAAAGTTTATACCACTTCCAGCGTTCAATAAAAAAAAACTCTTTTGCACCCTTACCACGCCAATATCCTGAGTAACGTTAAGCTCTCTGGCTACTGATGTCAGTGACCAAAAATGGGCTGGTGTTATTCCTGGATTATCCAGCAGATCTACTAGGTACGATGAACACCAGTCGTACTTCGGACGACGTTTCTTCTTGGCCAACTTTCGCAAAGCCGTTATGAATGGTTGACTGTAACCACAAATTGTGAGAGTTGGGAAATGAATTGTGGGATTTTTGGTGATTTCCATCATCATACGTGTGCGATCGGAAAAATAGGAAGTCACTCTAAAGTACACGAACATAATGCTGTACGCAACACAGCCAAGGATGACGAGCAGCCAAACCACCCTCCAGACAGGTGGCGCTTCTGAATTTAGAACCGTAGATAAACCAGTAACGGATGACGTCGTATTTCCTGTTGAATCAATGGTATTTTTCCGGCGATATTCATCAGATATTATCCTATTTACTTGACAAAACACTGGATCGGCCTGAAACTTTAAAAGTGGCTTTACTGGACGAACGTTCTGTTTCCGGTATGAACTATACCGTTTTAGGAGACCTTGAAAAACTTGGAATATGGACAGAATGGACAAACCCAGACACAAACCAAGACTTCCTCCTGCATCTCCCAGCAAGGAAATAAAATCGTAGGAAAATCGTTCAGTGATGACCACTATTCTGTTGTGCTGATAGTACGTTCTCAGAATTGATTCAGGTTCTTCGTTTTGCTTCACGAAGACTGCGGCGACGTTGTAGGTGGTTTCTTGACATGATCTTGGACAAGAACAATTTGATGGTTGGATCGTACTGACACTGGCATTGGTGTAAAGTTCCACTGTTTCAGTGTCAATAGTGCAGAAAGGAAGTAATGTTTCTGCTGGCACAAATGGAAACCTATAAAAGGCAAGTCGTACATGGTCAGTGACGAAATAGCAAGTGACACAGCTGCATTGTGCAGGTATTCCAAAATTCATTAATCAGTTGAATCTAGAGGGGGGGGGAGGCAAAAGGAGGTCTCAGCAGAAATAATAGTCAGTGCCGGTCCTTGATTAGAACTCAAAGAGCAAAACAGGAGAGAATGAAGTGGGATGGCCGTATTGAACACCTACACAGTAAACACCGAAGTATCTCATTCCTGTCATTCCTGACATTGCGCGTCAGTTGGGCGATAAGTCTGTCCTCCTGTCCGGTGTTTTTCAATTTTTGCAGGAGGTACAGATGTATGACAAGATTTAGATTAGGGGTTTGAATAACATCTCTGTAATGTGTGGTGCAGTGGCAACCCGGACCTCTGCACTGTGACTGAGGTTGGCACTAATGACCAAGTTGTCGACGCGCCATTAAGCCTCAATCCCCCCCCCTGTCTTTTATATAGCAGTCACGTAACAAAGTATTATTGTGTAGAACTCTATGGTGGACCCAGTGACTGGGTTAGCTGCAAGGGGCACTGGAGGGCGAAAAGAAGGTCGTCTTACTGAAGCCGATGCTATTAGACTGGATTTCTTAAGCCATGAGGCGCGATTTTTCTGTTGGAGAAAACAACATTTTTTAAGCCTAAGAAATCTGCTCTCAAAGCACAGTCTTGACAAGAAATGCCGCTGTTTTCTCTTACATTTTAATCTAGTGCACCTTGTAATTATGCCCTCCAGATACTATCTTGTAGCCAATATGACGTCACTTGGCGCTGCTCTATAAACTACGTTTTTTTTTACCATTTAAATTACTTCGAATTCGTGCATTTTGTCTGTTTTAAGTGCTACAAGAAGTAACTCTCGTTGTACTCCCGTTTCGAAACTTTACCCCTAAACGTTTAATTGCTTTAATCTCGAATTTTATTTCTAGTAAGACACTGTATTAAGGCTGAGTCATGTCCCGGAACTCAGCCTTTGTACTCCTAGTACGTAAGGCTGAGTCTTACATACTGGAAGACTCAACCTTAGTTCTCCTTAGTTTACCTTAAGGTCTCAGAGGTCGAATACAGGGAAGTGTCTTCGTAAAAGCCTAAAGAACCAGTTTACAAAGACACTTCCCTGTTTTCGACCTCTGAGAGCTTAAGGTAAACTCTGGGGTTATTTTTATATTGAACCCTCATCGTAAAAAAAAATCTTCTTCCTTGAATGTTATATGGTTAAACAATCATAACTTGCTGGATACACCTTAAACAATTCCAGTGTGATGTTAAGTTTAAAAAAAAAGAGCCTACCATCTATCATATGTGCCAGTGAACCCTTCTGCAACGAGTCGACTGCCTATTTCATCAGTAGGTTACAATGGGGGGACTGTCGGACGAATAGGCAGACCCCTAGGGGCATACTATTAGATTTGTGTACTGGTGTCATTCTTAACGGTTGTTAAACCTGCTAAAACGTGTCTTAAATGTTCGAATGTATCTGGTATTTGTCTAGGACCTCCTGCATCCTACTGTGTGTAGGGTTGGTGCTAAAAACACTCTCATGCGGGAGTGAAACGGACCTCGCTAATATTAACTTTGCGGCTACCACGCTCTTTCAATGAAAGTTGCCCCTGCCCTCTCGGATGTCTGTGCACGCAACTGATTTCCGGCCTATAATGATTGTTCTCAAGTAGACCCAATAGCTTTCCGTTGCTCTCTCGTTAATTTCTCCAGGTTACATAGTGAGGTCCCTTAGCACGGTCGAGAGGAAAAGAACCCGGACGATCTGTGGACTGTTGTTTGGTCGTATGCTAATAGTTTATGATAGGATCCACCTGACCACTGACCAGTGCACGAGAAACAGGATAGAGGCCATCGTGCACCAATTTGAAGGCGGAGCGATATTCGAATTAAATCTACTCCTTCAGTCATCCTAATTGGCGGAGCAAGCGCGCAAAGCGTCGCACACAACGAACAACAAATTGCATGGGCACGTTGGTTGGTTGAACCATAGATTAGTAAGTTAACTAGATATACCGTCTTACTTCTTCCCGTCGTACGCGGAGCTCTGACGGTAGTTGCGGCTACTAATACCTCTGCTAATGCTTTTGCTTTCGAAGCAGCAGAAGGCAAAGCATTAGCAGAGGTGTTAGTAGCCGCAACTACCGCCAGAGCTCCGCGTAGGACGGGAAGAAGTAAGACGGTATATCTAGTTAACTTTCTAATCTATGGTTGCACTTTTGTAGAATGGGTGGAACCCAAATAAAATGGTCGAATTGGAATGAAATTCGCCACACTGCTTGAAACCCCCAAAAGCATTGCTGAGTTCAGATCTGCTGTAAATCGCTCAATTAGCACCGTATGAATTAAGCATTTTCGAATTTTCTATCTGACACTCACCATTGGAAGTTTGGAATCCTGACTCGTTAAAGAATTCCGACGAACTTGCAACGTGCTGTTGGTAATCAAGTAAACTTTAAAAACAAATGGCGGGCAGCGACTACCAAATCACAACTGGTCTTTTGACACTTTTGCCACTTCCGTCACTTTTAGGCCACTTCCACTTCGTACTTCCGGATTTAAAAAAAAAATCAGTTTAACTAATGTTTGGATGCCGAATCTAATGGGGAAAACCGTTTGTCTCTATTTGGTACCGTTCCATAGATGACGGGCTCACTTGTTGGCTAGTTAGGGCCACTTTCAGGCCACTTCCGCTTCGTACTTCCGGTTTTTATTTAGTTCTTTTAAACTACTTTTATGGACGTCGAATATAATGGAGAAAACTGTTGTCTCTATCTGGTACCGTTCCATAGGTGATGGCTCATTTGTCGGCCACTTAGGGCCACTTTTGGGCCACTTCCGCTTCGTACTTCCTGGTTTTATTTAGTTCTTTTTAAGTAATTTTTGGACGTCGAATAAAATGGAGAAAAATGTTGGTCTCTACCTGGTATCGTTCCATAGGTGATGGGCTCATTTGTCGGCCACTCATTTGTGGGTCACTTCCGCTTCATACTTACGTTTTTTTTTATTCCTTTTAACTAAGGAATAAAAAAACAATGCTGGAACTAATTTGAAAACCGATTGCCTCTATCTGGTACCATTCCGGAGTTGAAAAAGGGCGATTAACGGACGGATGGACAAAGTTGTTGCTACAGTTCTACCAGCTTTCGGTGTACAGATGACTAAAAAGTGAAATTAAAACATCGCTCTTCTAAAAAGCTTTCTCGATGCAACCCTACCAACTAATAACATTTGATCGTCGCATTTAACCACTAGAGAAAAATTCTGAGCGCATTACAATTATTTAAATCCCATCTTCACACAAGGTAATGACTCCTTTTGACGTTCAATAGTGATGGTTACAATTTTTTAATTTTGCGATCGTGGTTACGGAGGAATGCGACTCATCTTGTTGTTGCAGGCAGCGTAAATCATTTATTAGCGGAGGTAGGTTATTGACAACCTTTTGATCCTTTGATTATTATTAACAACTTTCATTACGTATGAATATTTGGTCGTGTAGTTAAATACTTTATTATTACTGTTTTTTTTATCTAGGAAAGATACTTGACAATTGTTATAAATATTGCAAGATTTATTGGTTGCATGACGCTATTTACCTGCCATAGTAGCGGCTAACATAACGTTTTATTTTAAGCCTAGCGGCTATGGCACATATCTTATGCGGAAAGAGGATGGAAACAACGAACAGAAACTGAAAAGTGGCCAAGTTAAGTGATTATTGCACTCAGATTTTTAAGTAGCATTAACAAGAATAGTATATTCGTTACAATGAATATAGATATAAATTTAAAATAAATTTTTATTGGCTCCACCTACAATAGGCTAAAAACCTGTTTCCTAGTTAATGTAAATGGGTATAGTTATGCTTTTTTTAAAGGTGGTGATGTCTTCTTTCCATCAAGGCTAATCAAATTATTTATTATAACTATGGGCCATCCTATGCCCATTTAAAAATAAAGTGGTTATGTCATATAGGTAAAACGCGACGTGATTTTAGAATTAAATCTACTACTTTGAGCGTCCTAATTAACTTAAAATGGATATTTAGGCTTTCCTGAAATCTGGTGGTTTATTCTTTCCACCAAGGCTAATCAATACTATTTATCAAACGTAGATCAGTCCTACGCCATTTAAAAGTGAAGTGGTAATGTCGTATTGGTTAAACTGTGATGCAGTTTTAGAATAAAACCTACTTCTTCAAACATCCTAGTTAACCTAAAGGCTGTACATAGGCTTTGCTGAAAGCTGGTGATGTCTTCTTTC
>JAHWFP010178590.1:0-22569 GCA_023313725.1 Lithobius niger | reverse complement strand
GCTCCGACAGTACTAAAACTAGGCTACCGACACTTGTAAACACACCTAAATACACCTAAAAACATACGATACTCAAGCGAACAGCACATTTATAACCTGGCAACATTTTCCGCACTAACACGAAGAAAAAAAAACCTCGCGTACGATGCTAGTCCCCTCCCCACCCCCATCCATTAATAAATAGTCCAAGCCGAACCCTCCCGACAACCTTTCGTTCCGACGGAACGAAAACTAGCCTACTGACACCTTTTAAAACACACCTAAAAACCTACGAGACTCAAGCGAATAGCGCATTTTATACGCTATATCTTATTTAAACTAATAAAGTAGAAAAAATACGGTTTTACCTTAAACACAAACATCGGTGACTTGACTGGATATAGGGACGTCCTCGCGTGCGTGAGACTTTCACAGACAGGAAGTTTAAACCGGAAGTTTGAGTTCAAGAATTTACGTCATGTTTCACAAATAAAATTTTCAAATAAATTTGTTTTTAATCTCAAATAACTAATATGTTGGCTCGACGTCACACCTAAGTATTAAAACACATATCCGTGAATTAGACCGGGTTATCCCGAAATAATTGCTCGTCTGCTCGAAACGGAACATTTCGCAACCCCTCGATCTTTGGACTTCCGTTTCTCGCAGACGAGCAATTATTTCGGGATAACCCGGTCTACTTCACGGATATCTATTACGTAATGTAGCTACTGCTTAAAATAATTCGACAGTTAAGCTAGCTAAAAATTACCACACAGACATATTTTTTTTAATAAATTTTTTCAAACATTATTGTTTGTTTGCATTACGAAGTAATTTTTTTGGCTGAAAAGTTGTTGGTTGTTCGGGTAACGTAAACCAAACAATGTACAATATGTGTATCATGTGGACGAAGACAGTCGAAAAGGTCAATGGTTTTATTTGAGTGGGGGGGGGGGAGAAATAAATGGGGGAGGGCCCGACCATACATTTTCCCTATGGGCCCAGAGACACTTTGTTATGCCACTGGCTCAACCAGCATCTTACATGTATTGCAAAAGTTCGACTGAAATTGGGTAAGTTGCATCAACAGCTTTGAATTCTTGAAAAGTTTAAATCACATTTTCTGCCTTTAAAATATTGGCCACTTCTTTATGAACAGTTAAACGTTTTTCACATATTGTTCTGCATAAGCGTTATTTAAACGAAAATCTTTATCTTCAATGCATAATTTGGTAGGATAGATGGATACTTTTTTGAAAATGCATGAAAAAACAACATGTAACCTCATCTAGCAGACAGCTCTCCTGACGTGTTTTCTTTGCAATATTTTTTGTACTGTCTGGTTACTGTATAATTCTGCCTCTACAAAACTGTCAACACCACTGTTTTCAATATAGGATCCGACTGCTCAAAGAACTGCTATTATGACGTGTAACTCATATGGTCGTAATATAACATCTTGCAATTCGTATCTATACGTCTGCATTGCTTTGCATCGAATATATAAGCCAACATCGAGAGATAATACTGTTTTTCATTACCAATAACATGACACGTGATTCCTTGTGTTTGTTTCAAAGTCCTTAGTAAAGTGGGTCAAAAGAGGTCGAAGGTAACACGTTATAATTTATAGTTATCCACAGGTCAACAGCCTCCATTTGATACTATACAAGCTAGAATAGTAAATATTCACTAGCTCTATTAAATTTGGGACAAAAACTTAACATGTTGACCTTGTATTTACCTATTAAGGCAAGAATTTATAGGGTTGGGGAGGAGAATTTGTGACTAAGACCCATACTGAAACGTCCTAGATCCATGCCAATTAGTTCCGTCTGAGTTTATAGAGGGCGCCACGAGTTTTATGTGGGAATTTCTACTCAGTTTTCAGCCTAAAATTAAACTGAACTAAATGAAACTAACTTGTATTTAATTATTATTTAGTTTAGATTAGTTGTAATTTTGTTTACGTTAGATTTGGACTGAAAAATGAGCAAAGATTACCAGATGGAACACGTTGCGCCCCATGAAAACTCTGATGGAACTAATTGGAATGGATCTAGAACGTTTCAATAGTGACTTTTTAGCGTTACAAATTCTCCTCGCCAATCCTATAAATTCTTGATTTAAGGTCAAGTAGGGGTACAGGTCGAATATTATAATTAAATAGGCTGCAGACCGACAGCATTCGTTTTATACCAAACATGACAAATACCGTACAAATTAATAGTTTGGTAAAATTATGGAAAAAATTAGAATTTTTTTACCTTTTTGACGTTTATTGGGTCAAATAAGGTCGAAGATGAAATGTTGACTTTATTGATAATGGTGTGGACCAACACCTTTCATTTGATAACCAAACATGATGGGGATTCACTCCTTTCGCTACTTATTCCTATTTTTACGAGGGGTACAAATTATGTTATTTTTCGGAAAGAAATTCAGCAACCTGGTTTCAAATTTACCACCCATAGCAGTGTTTAAATCACTAGGCTCGCACCCCTCTTTAAAAATGGACTGAAAAGCTTTCAACACTTAGGAAGATTGGTTATTTTTTAGTGGTCCAACCCGGTCATACTTAGACAAATGTCAATCATCGCAATAAGTAGGCATAGAGTAAGGACTCTACATTGACGAAGTCTACTTGCCACAAATAATCGATACCCCAGGAGATGATTTTGTATCTTGGAAATGTCTTTCGCAATGGTTTGTGCAGAGTGTAGGTTCTTTCACCTTGGAAGAAATGTTTTTCTAACGAATCACAACTTGTCTTCCGCAAACCATCTACACCACCTAAACATTCTAGCACTTGAGCATTGTAACAGAGTCTACTTACTTACCAGCCATGATGAGTGAATCAGGAGGGAGACAAGTTCGCTTTAGTGAAGTGAACTGGGCTTGAAACTCACAAGTTTTTATAGCATTTTGCTTCGTCGAGTGCGAGCTGTCTGTACACTATTCATAATGGCAACAATGAGCATGACCAACACAAGCAGTTCATGCAGCAGTTTTTAAAAGCTGTAGTCTCTAATGCTATGCTTCCCTGCGGAGCCCACACAAAGCTCACTTTGCTGCGCAGCGCAAAGTTCGCGCTTTTCGGAAAGCTCCGGTCAGTCATATACAGTTTTTTTGCTTGACAAATACCAACTGAGACGGGTAGAGGTTCTCGACTTCGGTGCCCCTTTAAGTGGGCTTTCCCTCACTGCACCAGCTTTCATGTCTCAACTTGTCAGTTTTCTAATCAGTGACTCATCCTTATCTAATCAATGATGTCATCTGCTGATTCATCCTATCAGTGAGTCCTCGGGAGGGGGGTGGGGGCTCATGATGTCAGAGATAATGGCCAACTGACTTGCATTATGGGAGTACTTATCAGCTGACTTACTTTCACTGACATCAGACCTACTATTAACCTCTCTGCATTAACTTGTCCCCCATAGCTCAGTCGATAAAGGCATCATCCCCTAACTCATCAGGTAAGCTCCTCGTCCCAGGTTTTACTCCAGCCTTAGTTTAAAAAAAAATTTATTCACTAGTAATATTAAATTTACAGAAAATGCCAACTGAGAAATAAAAGGCCTACATAAGAGAGCAAGTCTAGAACCAACACAATGCAACATGGCACCAGTGAGAGCCAAGACAGCTACCGAGATTCAAGATGGCTTCCAAGATGACAACGGGACTCAAGATAGTTGCTGAAGTCCAAAATGGCTGCCAAATCCAAGATGGATGCCAAAAATCAAGATGGCTGCAGAAATCCAAAATGGCCACCCACTTGTGGGTTAGCATTTTTAAATTTAGTTTTGATCAATGATTGGATCAGTTTCCCCCCCCACCCTTTTTTTATTAGCTTTGGGTTAAACTGTCCTGCCAAGTTTTTATTATTATTATACATAATTTTTAAATTATAAATAACTTTAGTTTTACTTCTCACTTTAGTTAACTTTCACTACAACGGTTTCATGCATTTCACTGTCTTTACCTTACGACTTTCAAGCTGGATACCAGCGACCTTCCAGGGTCTTTTCCTGACCTGCGTGCAACTGCACCAAACTTCCTATTACGTACTACTATTTACTCATTATCTAATTACAGCAAGGTGAATCATCCTTATCATCTCTTATCTAAGCCACGCCCCTTTCTATTGTTTCCACCCATACAGGCAGTCTTCTCTCTGTAATATTACCTGGACACTCCGCCGAAGCCCTCCGATCTCTCCTTTGTACCGCTCCTGGTAAAAGGATGTTAACTAAATGCAATGTTGTCAGCATTTAGCTGAAAAATTGCCTCGTCAAAAAAATAAAATTGAGCAAATCATACATGTGTGGGTTTGTTGTTCCATAAATAACGGGTCATACAATTTCCTGATAGGTTTCTGAGTCGTCCTACATAATTATTGCACCGCACGTAATTAATGTTAGCTCACCGTGGCATAGGTCACAGGTGATACAATACAATACAATACTATCACTGTGATATAATAGGCAGGGCATACATATTTTGTCTTTTTACATGGGTAGCTGTTAAAAAAAAAAAAACTCGGCATGTTACGTAAAGAACCAAGTTCTTTGTGAATACTTAACACGGTTACGTCCCATTTCGCCAAATCCCGTTTCGCCAAAAAGAAAGCAGATTAATAGCTTTTGCCTCAGGAGCCAATCCCGTTTTGCCAAACACCGTTCATGAAATTTTAGGCACACGAGACATTTAAAACATTTCAACATGAACATTTAATTTATGACATGATAATGGTCAGACATTAATAGACAAACACCCATTTTGCAAAAATCCCGTTTTGCAGAATAATTTGTTTAAAATTACGTGCCTCGATCGTGCTCCCGCGCTCGCTGCGGCTGAACACATAACATCAGAACCCGCAACTAATCACAAATTACTTCCAATTAGGCATGCCACTTTAACTTACGCAATGTTAAATTTTGTAAGAATATTTTGATTCTGCGAAACGGATTTCTGCAAAACGGGAATTCCCGTTTGGGAAAGGGTAACCATCACTATTCTTAAAAGAGAACCTTGGCATTGACGTGGTGACGACCAAGCATAGTCTAAACAATATTTAAAGTATGTGATTTTCCGTCTGTATTGCCAGTTTTCAAAACGCTAATAAATCCATTGGTCTTATTTTACCACTGCTTGTCTCTGTTAAATGTTTGGCTTTTAAAGCCCCACTACATAGAAATCAAATTTCGTGTTCGCACCATTTTGTCAAATTGGTTTTGGCGAAACGGGATTGGCCTCTGAAGGAAAAGCTGTTAATCTGCTTTTATTTTTGGCCGAAACGGGAATCGGCGAAACGAGTTCGGCATTACTTGCTCGTGCACTTGCTTATTAACTTTCATTTCACGATTCGCTATGGCAATATTTCCCTCATTTTCAATTGGAAGTTTCAGGAAGCTATAGAATTTCCTCCATGTCACAGCTGGCATGGATTGGAAAACCATTCTCATTTCAGTGCTTGCTTCGGGTGAACTGCCACGACTTACGATGGATTACGATAAAAAGGAAAAACCATCGGTAAGTTGACTGCTTTTGAGTTTATGTAAATGCTCAAGGTCTTACTGCCCCCTCACTGCATTCAGCTCCAACTGCATTCAGCTCCAACTAAATCAAGAAAATGCAGTTGGCCGACCTTTTTTTTGCTTTTTATTTTTAAATCAGTTGCGTATGGAGGACAGTCGGACAGTCGTATTCCTGAATAGAAATGCCCAACAAACCTTCCGAGTAGCTTTCTAACATCCGGAATTGCTATCTGGCTGGACTATTTCTTCCCCACGAACAAAAGACTATGGCAGGATAGCACGTTAGCATTCTACTGGTTGTTGGCATCAGGTGTAATTAAACCAAATTAGGCCCGGTAAGCAGTATGCAGACTAAATTTTCTCAAGCACGTGGAGTGATAAAAAAAAATCGCGAGTGGAATTCCTCGTGCCAAAGTAGCGACTCGACCCCTCAGGCAATGTGACCGGGTGTAGCATTTCTGGTGCTACCGTAGAACATTTTGCTCCCAAAATTGTGCGGCAGTAACAAGGTAGCATTTCCAAAAAAAAAATTTAGCATTTTACCATCATTTTTATTAATATCAACGTATTTGGTAGCATTTTTTACACAGTAAACAAATTTTGTAAGTGCTCTAACATGAACTGCCGAATTTTGCACCCTCTTACAGAGACGCCTACAAAGGCCGAAACTATTATGCTTTAGGGCGCGTTTACTCAACGGCTCGCTTTTGCATTCTCGCAGCTAGAATTTAATCACGATGGCAAAGTGGTCGTTGCCGTGGTAACAACGCTACCTGGATCAGCTAAATCCGACGACGTTTGAGTAAATAATCCGTGACAATAAGATAAAGAATTCCTCCTGACGAAATTTTCTCATTCGCTTCTGAACTCACATTATTGAATGACTTCGTTGCGAGTCGACATAGCCGGAACCGCCGCCATGTTGGAATTTCAGATGATTTCTAGTTTCTAGCTGCGAGAATGCAAAGGCGGGTCAATGCATAAACGCGCCCTTACACTTTACACAATACTACGCAAAAAATGGCACAAATAGCTAAGGTAAGTGGCGCCATCAGTTGGCAGACATCGGAAACCTTTGTCACTTTGAAACTTTGCAGCTTGGTGTTACGATGGCAGCAACTACTGAAGCTGCTCCTTGTTATGTCTATGGTAGAATTAGCCACCTTTCGTTACGGCCTTGACTGTTGCTTATAACCTGATTTACTTCTAGTTTATTTACTTATTTTTTGACGTTAATTTATTTAAAAAAAAGTAGTATTTTTAGTAGCATTTTTTAACTGCTTAAATAATGAGATGTAGCATTTTTTGGGTATGATGGTAGCATTTTTTCTTTTTTAAATTGGGTTTAAACTGGGTCCCTAACATGGCGCTCCTCCAGTCCAAAACTCTTCTCATCTGTCCAGCACTGAACGCTCGATGAAGCTAGAAATGCAGACAACGGCACTTAGTGACAAGAAATGGACCTAAAATTGGTAAATCTCAAATTAATTCTTCTCATATTTAAAAATCAGTATGCAAAGGAGTTTAATTATACGTTTTGTATTTAAGAGTGGGAAATATACCGTCGCTCAGGGGCCCCCACAACGGGGGGGTCAGGTGAACCCACTGTACCCAGGCCCGGTCATTCAGGGGGCCCGCACGGCCCAAAAAACTTTTTTTCGCAATTGTTAGTTTGGATGACAATGAGTAATGTACTCGATTTTGTGCGTATTGTGAATTTTTTTTATACTCCAACAAACAACAACTCCAATGCAACAGCAATGACCATGGAGTAGGAGCACTGCAGTGCAAATCTGTTAGCTTGTTAGGCAGGGAAGCCTTCAAACGTGAGCATCCCAGATTAATGAATGAACCAACCCGTTACGCACAATTATGGCCGACGAATATTATAGGCAGTGGCTCTCTTCCTTTCACGTCTCGTGGCTGATTGGTCGCGAGCTTTGTGGGCGGAACTTAAACGCGCGACCTGTCTATAATTTTTTCCCGTCCAAACAACATTCGTCTCAGATTATAATATTGAGCAAGAAACTAGACGTGGATGGTTTGTATTCCTGTCAAAACAACTATGAACACAGACATGACTAGTATTTTCATGTGTTAATTGAATGAGAAAGAGTCTGGAAGTGATGGTCTGCATTCCTATAAATCCGTGGTTGTAGGTGTTGACAGGACAGTGGTTTAATTATGACATAAATTAGGACGATGCTCTTACTAGCGCTTTTTTTATAGAATTTTTAACGTAAAATCAAAGTAAAATTTACAAAAAAAGCAATTAATTCATTTCTTACTTTGTATTTTAAGCATTGATCCAAGCCATCTCAATTTTATTATATTTTTGCTTAAATACGTATACAAAATAAAAATGTGTTAACGGGCAAGAATTTATTAACTAAAAACAAACTGCCAATATATCTATTCCAAAAAAAAAATCTAGACCTATTTTGAACGCATTTTATTAAAAAGTTATATTTGTTGTTGACTCCAACAAAGCTGCACTAAAAAAAAAAAAAAAAACAGATTAAAGAAATGCAAAAAAAAAGGCAAATGTTTCGACACATGCTAAAAAAAATCTGTAAAGTGGAGAAATCTAAATTAACTGAATAAAAAAAAGGGAAAAATTACGCATTTCACAGAGAAGCGTTGTCATAAAATGTTCTGTTTAATTTTTAAATTTTGTTGCTATGCCAGTTTTCATCAGTTGTTTACCAGTCTATTAAAACATCTCTACCGGAGGGGGAGGGGGGAACTGGCGTAAAAAAGCCGATGGAAAAAAGCCAAAGAAAAGTGTTCTGGTGAAATTCGAGCCAAGGTAACTGCCGAACTACAAAAAAAAAAAAAAACACACGAAACAATTTTTTTCTCCGGCTTTCTTTCACTATTACAACATGAACATTTTAATGTAGAGTGTGATAGCAGATTTGTTAATAAAGATCCTTGAAAAAGTTGTATTGGACCTTGAAAGTCCCTGCAAAAAGTTCTTGAATTTTGTATGTGCTGTCTTGTGCAAACCCCGTTTCAGCCACTGACGAAGCTTCTAAAAAAAATTCACTACGTAAATTAACGTGTAAATAATACGTTACAAAGAACATTATTATATTCTTTTTTTACTTTTTATACCTTACAAATAATTTATTTACTTGCCATAAGGCAAGTGAATTATTTTTAGGGAATAAAAAGAACATTAAAAAAATGTTATTTGTATTGTAACGGTCAAATAATTTTTTTTCCTTTCTGAAATTTAATTGAGTATCCCTAAAAGCGGCTTGCATGAATTTTTTAAAATATAATTCTCACCTGGGAAGGTCTTTAGGAAATTTGAAAAAAGCCAGCGTTTGGGTCTTCCTCCTGTTGTTAGTGCAATTTATGGCCGAGCATCACGCACACCCACTTAACTTGAATGGAGCTCAAGTTTGCATTTAAATTAACGTAACGGTAAATTATTCTTGCTGCAACATTTAGAATTACTATTCACAATGCTGCGAGATTCGTTTTTCTTACCTGCTAAATCCATTGTTGGAGATAAACCATAAAAAACAAGACATTCGAGGGGACTACACGAGCTTGCCATTGAAATCAGCAAAATCGTGCAAGAGCGTCTGCTACGGAACGCTCTTCCCGAGGGATGGTGCTTTAGCATTGAGTGTCGCATCTGCCTAAACCTAACTCTGTAATCTGTGGTCAGGTCGCACGTTAAGCTCCGCCCCCAAAAGCTTCTGACCAATCAGTCCCGAGACGTGAAAAGAAGAGAGCCACGGTGGACGTGGAAGGAGCCACTGCGAATATGATAACATAGTATTTTTTACGATTTCAGTCAGGGGAGGGAGACCGCTGTTGTTAGTCCCGGGCCCGTAACTTTTATGTGGGGGCCCTGCCGTCGCTTCGTCGGTTCGTTAAATCAAAGGACTCTGTCTATATACGTCAACAAGACTACCTATATTTAAAAGACTTAACTTAGCCCTCGCGCGTATACCTTTTTTTGTCTCTTCCACATAAACGGCATCCGGCACTGTCCCCACATGGAACTCTGTATACGCCTTCACGGGTGTTCCTAATTTGCTTCAGGATCTTCTCGCTCACTGGCTTCACTTCTTTTTCTTGTTTTGACATCAGGATAGGCGTGCTTTTTCATCAGGTGAACCTTCAGGCCCTTTGCGTTCTTGACGTATGATGTAAAACCATTTTTCCTAAGTACACCTTGGACTTTGTCCGTAACGCCTTCCAAATACGTAAGTGCTACTCTTCCTCCTCATCCTTGATTTTGTGTCGGTGGTCTGCCTTCCACATTCCAGCTTTTTTCATACCTACTGGTTGACTAATGATTCGGATTAGGCACCCCGGTGGATAGCCTAACTCAATGAACGTTCCATGGTCTCGTACAGATGTTTCCTTGCTACGTCAGGCTCGCCGCCTACAATCCCTGGCTATTCAACATCACAGCCGACAGAAGGTTATGCTGATGAATTTCCAGGGACCTTCAAACCCAGACACCAGTTCCTTATGAGAGAAGAGTTTATTAAGCTGCTGAGGGAGAAGTGATGTATTGGCCTGCATGTTACGGAGGCTATGGCCCCGCATCGCATTCAAATAGCAGATGAACGATCACGACGAAGTGAGCGGTGATGTGGTAACCTGACGAAGAGTCGTTGGGGATGTTTTTAAAGTCAGCGGCTTGCGAGTCGCTTGGAAGCGGAAACGCTGCCCGTTTGTTATTTCAATGGGAAAGCGTTCCCCGCGGCCAAGCGACTCGCAAGCCGCTGACTTTAAAAACATCCCTGTTCTGAGCTCCTCCAACTCCAGAAAAACCAAACTGTCGAAAATTTGCAAGGATATTGGAATGGTCAATATCCTTTACTTTGAAATCTAAGCCTACAAGACGTAATAAAACATGGACTCGAATTTTCAAAGTAAGCGATGTGACATTTTTAAACAAAACAAAAATCACGGTGAAGACTTTGTGCTTGGCATATTGATAGAATTTTCGCATCAGTGGTTTTAAACTATTGATTGAAGGACATGACACGCGTGCTTTTAAGTTTCCTTTTATGCTACAGGTTTTTAACAATTAATAGTGCCTTAATTTCTGTTTAATTTACCTAATTAATTTTTTGATTAATTATTGTGGACATGAATCCCCTTATCTAATTTCATTGATTTACAAACTTACATTCAAACACGGCATACATGCGGGTGGAAAGTAGGAAATGAGTCCAATAACGCCTTCAAAAGTTATAGTGGCGACGGACAAACCGACAACAGAACAAGATTAGAATCTTCGCTGTTCTGCTTCACATCGGGCGTCACTAAAATAACGCCGGAAACTATGTAAAAATAAATAAATAAATAAAAACAAATAAACTAAATGACAAATTGTGTAACAATATGGAAAAAAGATGACTAACACAGTTTATAGTAGTTATGGTAACTGGTCCCCAATATTCCATTGCAGATTATGAATACTGCATGTGACTCTTTCAGGACATTTTCATGACTGTTCAATTTTATGCTGTCAATAACGAAAAGCCCGTACACGCTTTGTAAACAAGGGAATGTCCATAACGAATAGCGACTAACTGTTCCAGTACATAGCTAAGCATTCTGGGAAAAACAGTCGAGATTTGAGAATCAAAATGGCCTCCACCACCACGTCTTCAGTTAGGAAGTCAGATTCAGGGTCCCGAAATAATTTGGAGTGTTTGCTGTGGTAAGAATCCAACGTGTAACAATGTAATGTAATGCAAGGTAACAATGTAACACAAAGTATTAAATTGCAAAAAAAAAAATTAAAATCTTCCGATTCAAAAGGTTCATTGCCCGTCACAGCTACCCGCGAAGTTGCAAAGGCGGTTGGGTTACACATCGGGAAAAAGGACAAATAGCAAAATTTTCAGAAGGTATAAATAAAAGCAGGCAGGTTTTTCGACCTGCACATTCAAATGCCTAAAAAAAACAGTAACAAATGATCCACATTGATCTTGGAACCCTGGAATCAATATTACACTCCTCGAACAGCCTTTCTGGATTTCCTTCACTCGTTTGTCTTGCCTGAAGGGTATTAAAAAATAAGCGTTGTGCCCCAATGTGCGGGCTCCTTTGTCATTCAATCATTGGGATTTCAGACAAAGAACGCTTTGTTTTGAGCTGTGGTATATACAAGGTACCCCAAAACACACATTAAAGAACTTTCCCTCTTACAGATACGACACGTTCGCGCGCGAAGTGGTGCCTCGTTTTTTTTCTGCTGAGTCATGCTTTGCACTTATACGCACGCATGCGCTGTGAGAACAGCCAGCTGATGAGAAATGAAATGGTAGTTTTTTGGGTTTCAGTTTCGTTATCTGCTAGTGACATCTGGCGAATATAGTGCGAGGCCATGAATCATCATCGCGTCGACGCGTTGCTGAAACGAGGCCCCATTTTTGAAGTGCTGGCTGAGTTACGAGTGTCGTATCTGTAAGAGGGAGAGTTCTCCAAGCCAAGAAAACTGGGTGACTACACCGAGTTACAAATGGCATAAGTGGTTTAGTTTCACAAACTTCCTTCTTTATATACTTCCTAGCCGCCGCATTTTAACGAGTAATCCGAACAGCCGCCGAATAATTTTCGGCCGCCGCCTGGCCTAGCCGCCGAAAAAATACGGCTAAAGCTGCAAATTTTTAAGCTGTACTGCATTAAAACAACATTAAACAATCATAAAATTACATGCAATTTGTCTCTAATGGCGAACTGCTTGACTGTCTTATGTTTCATAGTTTTTAAAGAGATGTACCTCCCAGCACCATTTTTTCGATCCACCACATCAAGTACGACCCCAAATGTCTATTTCTTTACCGTTAGTCAATCCCTTGGTAAAAATCCATTTTATAATGTGGCTTCTAGGAGATTTTCTGTTGAATAATTGTTAACTTTATTTACTGTATCCTACACGTATATGATGTTTTGCGCGCTTACAATAACCATGACGTTTTATCTCTGTGTGTGCATGTACTAATTTGCTAATAATTACCATGAGATCAAAAATCTAAAAGAGTAATGCTCTAAAAATTAAAATTAATCATTCCAATAGATCGCCGAAGCAAAATTATAAGACACTAGCCTAGAAAATTATAAATTGTGATGTTAAAATACGAGAATCATTCCGGTTTGTGACGACACGATTAATGCGTTCATGCTGGTTCGTCTATTAGGCACAATGCCAAATGAGACAATTGATACGTTCTTGGCTGCGAGGAACGCAGCTACTATCTCAGATGACCTTGGTGTTCGCTTATGCGCGGAAGACGATTATTGCGTGGCTGTTGTAAGTCAGGCCGGGTGTCCCTTTAAAACCAGATCTGTTGCCAGGTACTTATGAGCGCCATGTATTTACATGGTTATTAGCAAATGTGGTTACTTTCGGTTTCGTTTTAAGGTCCAAGTAACAATGTTGGGACACATGCTCACGGTGTGGCTTGAATTCTATTTAAATGCTATAATTTAAGAGTAGAGATTTTTTCCCCTATCAAGAATATCATCTTTTATTTCATTTGCTAATCACCTATCACTGCATTATTTCCTCCCCCCCCCCCCCCAACCCTCCAACCCCAGAAAAAAAATTCCTCACATTTTGTCAATTTTTCTTGTGTACAGCTAGTTTTATCTTTGGTACTCTTTGCATCATTTCGGTCGATTTAGCTGCAAATTAGCCGCCGGGCGGCCGTATATTTATAGTTGCCCTGTGGTGGCCAGAAAATCGGTGGCTATTGTCGCAATTTAGCAGAAATTTCTGTTAAGCTGCTGGAAATTACAAAATGATGCGGCTGATATACAGTGTGAGGCAAATAAAGTGTTACGAGCCGATATCCTATGAATGGCTAATGAGAGAATAATAATGACAGAAAGGCAATAATGGGTGAGATGGGGGACGTTTACACGAGAAAAAAAGGAATGACCTTGAATTGATATGTCAAGGTCATCCTCGTGCTGTCTTCCAAGCGAGATACGATACGGCAAAAAAGTAAATTAGAAAGTTGGACGCAAAGAGACAATATGACCAACAACAAAAAAATCAGATTCAACTTTCTAATTTATTTTTTGGCCGTATCGTACGTAGCTCGTTTGGAAGACAGCATGAGGATGACCTTGACATATCAATTCAAGGTCATTCCTTTTTTTTCGTGCAAACGTCCCCCATCACACCCATCATTGCATTTCTATCATTATTATTCTCTCATTAGCCCATTCACAGGATATCGGCTCGTAACACTTCAGTTGCCTCACCCGGTATATAAACGGAATATGAAAACAACTATAGTTCTTTTAAAGCATTGAGGGTGTAGATCCTGAAATTATTTTCAGGATCTACAACCTGAACACACACTTCTTTAGTACTTCCGTTTATACTTACTTCTCTCTAGCTTCTTGGACGAGTAAATCTTAAAGAATTATTTTATCATTCTGCTTTGGATTCACGAATCTGATTACAAACACTGGTTTGAACTATAAAGCTAGCTATAATGAACAAACAATTTCAACAGAGCAAGATTTTTTGCTCATAGTCAGCTGAAAGTCAAGAACCGATAAAAAAAAAATTGAATTATGTGAAATAATTGATTTATATGTCGGAAGTTGAACTGTATTAGCAATACAGGGATGTTTCCATCATTTCCGTGCAGAACTTTATTCAAAGAAAAAGGAAATATGGGTAAAATTGTGAAACGGAATGTCACTGATTTTGAAACTACTAAAACAAATGACCCAAGCACTTAATTGGCTTGAAACGAAATAAATAAAAAGAAACAAAAAATATTTTCAACAATTGGTCGAATAACAACTAGACACCTTTAAACTATTCTGTGTTTGTTGTGACACGGAATCTGGACAACTGAACAGCCCAGAAACTTTGCTAAATATAGTATGGGAAAAGATATCAAAATAATTTATGAAATGAACAGTTGGAAGAGTTCTTACAAATTCATCCTCATCAAAATACACCATCCCTGTATAATGCAGGAATGATAAAACCTATTTCATATATTTTTTTTGGAAAATAATATTGGTATCTACAACCTGATTGCTTTAAAAGAACTATAGTTGTTGTTTTAACATTCCGTTTGCCATACCTAACAACTAGAGAAAGGCTGATAAAGATTTAGTTCCACGTTCAGTTGGCAATATCGTTTAAATTAGAGAACGGTCGATATAGATTTGGTTCAACATTCAGTTTGCGGTAACGTTGCAACTACAGAACGGCCGATGGTTCCGCATTCAGTTTGCAGTAACGTTACGACTACAGAACGGCCGATATAGATTTGGTTCCACATTCAGTTTGCAGCTACAGAACTTTACAATTACAGAACGCGCTATAGATTTGGTTCCACATTCAGTTTGCGGTAACGGTGCAACTACAGAACGGCCGATATTAATTTGGTTCCACATTCAGTTTGCAGCTACAGAACTTTACAATTACAGAACGCGCTATAGATTTGGTTCCACATTCAGTTTGCTGTAACGGTGCAACTACAGAATGGCCGATATTAATTTGGTTCCACATTCAGTTTGCAGTAACTTTACAACTACAGAACGCGATATATATTTGGTTCCACATTCAGTTTGCGGTAACATTGCAACTACAGAACGGCCGATATTAATTTGGTTCCATATCCAGTTTGCAGTAACTTTTCAACTACAGAACACAATGTAGATTTGGTTCCACATTCAGTTTGCGGTAACATTGCAACCACAGAACGGCCGATATTTATTTGGTTCCATATTCAGTTTGCAGTAACTTTTCAAATACAGAAAGCTGTAACACCCCAAATGACTGATAACCACACCAAATTATAGTTTTTTTTATAATAGATATAATCAGCCTCCCACAACGTCTAGGGTAATCGTGGGTGGGTTGTCCACACAGGTTAATACGTAACTCACAATAAACGCCTGGTGTCTTCTCCACTCTTCTTCTTCTTCTCTTTTCTCAATCCCAGAAGCAACCTGACACGATCCCATTTTTAACTCATCATCGTAATCTATCCTTGTCCAGCCTCTCAGTGTGGCGAGACTCCCTTCTCTGCCTCTGACCCGAGCCGGTCAGTTTTACTATTGCTCAGACGGAGTCCCAATCGAAGCTCTGTCGACCATCACGCAGACTGCCTATTTAAAGGAGGCTGTGCGATCTCATAATCTAAGAATAGCGTTTGTTTCAACACTCTATATCCTTAGTTTGATATGTCTCCTGTCACCGACATCGTTGACAACAGCCTGATCTTACTTAATAGTTCTTAGAAGAGGTATAGGTTTGACGTCATAGGGTATTTTCCCCTCCATGCCCTCAGGGAGCACATGTAAGCTGATGGCGTAACGTGAGCGACCCAAAGATACGGAAGTGAAACCCTTTAGTAACGTGCCGAATAATACCTAATATTGTAAGGTAGAATATAGCGCGTTGCAATGCAATGTAGGTTTGGTTCCACATTCAGTTTGCGGTAAAAGTGCAACTACAGAATGGCCGATATTAATTTGGTTCGACATTCAGTTTGCAGTAACGTTACAACTACAGAACACGATATAGATTTGGTTCCACATTCAGTTTGCGGTAACGATGCAACTACAGAACGGCCGATATTAATTTGGTTCCACATTCAATTTGCGGTAACGGTGCAACCACAGAACGGCCGATATTAATTTTGTTCCACATTTAGTTTGCCGTAACATTACAACAGAACAACCAATACGGATTTAGTTGAACATTTAGTTTGCAGTAACGTTACAACTAGAGAACGGCCAATACGGATTTGGTTCCACATAGCGGTATCTAGACACACGTCGCCGCCAAGTAACTGTAGGTCATCCGATTGTAGACATCCGATTGTTAAAAGATTGATTGTTGTTGATAAAATGGTGTCTTCAGGGCCTTAGGGCCTTTGGGCTTCGAGCAGATGACCAGGAGTGGTTAACGCTCGTTAAACCTTTGAAACCCTTTGGTGTCCTCACTAGCAGACGTGTGTTTAGTGTAAGCAACTAAAAGTATTTTTTACGATAAGGATAAATCTTAAACGAAGCAAGATAAATACTAATGCAGAAGAATTGTTTAAATTGTGGAAAATGTAAGGACAGGTTGCAAGGACAAAGTTAAAGGATGAGTGTCCACCATTCACTTAGGGAAAAATGCATCGAAAATGTTGTTTTCATGATACTGTCTAGCTATAACACTTTCCCATGTTAAATCTTATAGACTCTTCTTTGTTCATAGCTAGAGACAAATAGGGAAGGCCTACGTAGCTGAAAGTTTACACACGAATGCATGGTGACATGATCCTTTTGTTGGTTTGGGGCTTGTAGGGGTCAGGACAAATGCGTCGAAGGGTTTTGAAATTCGCAACGAACGAATTTACATTTTGTTTCTTTTCCACGTTGAACCAAAGATTTCAAGCAACAATGGCTTGGACAATCAATCAACCCCAGTTCACAGATTTATAGTAAAAGCTTCGAACTAAAGGTTGTAACCAAGGACAAAATAATCAGTCAATTACTTTGCCATGGATTACATAAGAATAAAGGGATGCACGCCGGTTACGCAACAATATACAAACATCCACGACCAAACGGGTTTTTTATTAATAACCAAAAAACAAAATGCTTTGTGGTCTGATGTTCTAGTGACAGGCGAATTTCAGGGATTTCAAAGCCAGTTGTTCCCTGGCGTAGCCGGTCTAGGTAATTCCCGCTGATTCAACTCGGCTCTAATAGTCAGCATTATTGAAGCAATTGTGTTTGTTTCTAATTGTTAGAGCGCATACGTATCCATTTCATTGTCGGCCGCTCGCCCTTTTTCTTTGCTACCGTGGCAAGAATGAGCCCGTTCGCTCTCTTGCTAATTGTTGAAGCTTCGTTTGTGTATAATCATGATCCATCATCATTAAGTTTGCTCCTAAGCGAAAAAAATATATAGAAGATGTGAACGAAGAAAGCAAACGAAAAATTTCTGAATTTAGCTGATGTAATTAATTATAAATATAAAATTCCTCCAGAAAAAAGACAGAGATGAAGATAAGACGTACGTCCTATAGTGTCCGCGGCCTATCTTGAGTTCTCCGCAGAACGAACACAGATAATCGATTGTACGTTTTCAGTAGCAGAGTCCATTGTTTATATCCAAGATAGTTACAAAAACAATGGCGGCCATCGATTAAAGCCATCCCCTCCAGGAAGACGTAGCCGCTCACAAAATACTTGCAGGACTCAAGATACACCGCGCACACAATAAGGTACATGTGTCTATTAATTGTAAGCAACCAAAATCGTACCGTGTAATGTAGAGGAAATCCCATTGTGGCCGAAATCTTTGTAAATTGTGGAAAATGTAAGGGGAAGGTGCAGGGATAAACAAAACAACTGAAGGGGATTCGCTGATTGAGTGAGCAATTCCAGCTTCATTGCATAGATTAAAATTAACCTCGGGAGGAGCAACTGAAGGGGGTACATTGATTGAGTGAGCGAAGCGAGTGTGTGAGTGTTAGCCAGTGTGCACAAAATTTGGCTTGAAGAACTTAAGTATGTGAAGCGTGGACGTATAGAATAAACCAAACCGTGTCAGTTTGGATGATGTAACGGCCTTTAGTACGTTCACAGCCCTATGGAAGTTATGACGTCCACTCAAAACCTTAACTTGTATAAGAGAAGCTGTCATGTTTCCAAAAAAGATCGACCTTTGAAGGTTGTGATATCATTCAACTAGGGAAAGGCTGCCAAGGTTAATCATATTAGTACAGTTAATAGCACCGAATAATGTTTTGACTGTTAAATAAAAACTTGAAGATTGCTACCACGAGTATATATATAGCAATGTTCTAGTTTTCATTTAACTTTCGAACTATTAGTCAGTGCAGTTAACCTTAGATTAACCTTGGTGGCCTTTCCCTGCTTGAATGATATCACTACCTTCAAAGGCCGACCCTTTTTGGAAATTTCACAACTTCTCTTATACCAGTTTTGGTTTTGGATGGATCACTACAACTGCAGAATGGTTGATATAGATTTGATTCCACATTTAATTTGCAGTATCGGTGCAACTAGAGAAAGGCTGAAACATCTTTTAACGATGCTGTAACATACCAGTTACTGTTTATGAGATCCTCTGGATTTTTTATCGACCACCTACTATTTGGCAGTGAAGCCACTCCGACTGCCCAGCACACGATATCTTTCAAGCTAGTAAGAGTCGTTTTGTATTTTGCATTATAGTGTCCGCGGCCTATCTTGAGTTCGTTCCAGAACGACACAGATACTCAATTGTATGTTTTCGGTAGCAGAGTGCCTTGTTGATATCCGATATGCTTACAAAAACAATGGCGGCCGTCGATTAATGCCGTCCCCTCCAGGAAAAAGGAACCGCTCATAAAATACCTACAGGACTCAAGATAAACCGCGTACACAGTAGTCTAAGTCATGCCTTGTTGGTGTTTGCAAGTTCTACGTCGAAGTTCTACGAAGCATGGTTTGGATGTAGTACTTCGATGACCTAGTAAAACATCGCCAAAGTCAACGATAGCCGCATGGTTAGGTCCCCCTTCCCAGTCCCCCAACATGCGCGTTCATATTCAGTCGTGCAGTTTCCTTTCCCTTGCATTAACCAGATTTGATTACCAGGGATAACCTTTCTTACCGGGGATTGATTACCTCCCTGACCCATCCTGTATTACGGCGATGCTTATCAAGTCGTACTCATTGTGCTAGGCCAGTGCTTCACTTCTTCTCCTTACAAAAAATATTTCTACCTATTGGCTCCATAATGTGGCTACAGAATTGGACTCTTCCTTACGCTAGGCTGCAGACCTCTACATCCTTGTATCCTGAAAAAAATATGATCCGCCAACTGTTCGAACAGAATATCGAACTAATTAAGGAATAAAAGCCAATAAAGTATACAACATAGGAATTTCACTCCACGTCGGACTCATTATCAAGAATACATAACAAAAATATTTACTAAGGAATACAAGCGGCTGCAGCGTCTACCTATAGTCGCAACCGGTCTTCTGTACAGTTTCGCCACTTCCAATGTTGAGATGCACACCTCTATCACTCACTGCAACAGCGATCTCTATTATAGAATCTAAAAGCATCACAATTGCCGGTTAAAAATGTGTTAGCTTTAAGGCCTTTTTTTTTTACATTTTAGGCGTAATTGCCAGCCTTTCGGCCTAATTTTTACCTGCAGTTTTAATTTGTGCATTTACCTATTCATGTTTGCAACATGGTGCACCTACGGGCACATAGTTACAGTGTTACAACGTCATGTGCAACGTACATAGGTCAGTGGAAGGAAAGTGACGGGAGAGACGCGATGTAGAAACGTAGTCATGATATAGTGTTGTTGATGAAGCCAGCAGCGACTCGTTGCAACTTGACGTTGCCGTGGTAACGTGACTTTAGACCTAATTCAGTTTTTAGGCCAATTTTTTTAACTGCAGTTTTAATTTCTTTAAGTAGCAGATAGGCCTAATGAAGAATTTGGTTCGGCGGTAAGCTTATACATTCATGCAACAATACGACGAGACTTTTAAACGAAACTAAAATCCTTTTATTTTCACGGCTGCGTATTATTTTTATGATTTCAATTCGACGATCAAATATTATTATTTCATTTAGTTACGTCGAGAAAGCCTAGCTACCATAATTTGCTAGCGGGGAGCAAAGCGATGAGGAGTATTTGGGGATCTGGACAAATATCTCTGCGGCATTGTTGGAATAAAGGGCAGTGTTAGCGCATTGTTGGCGAACCATCTTCGAACATATTTGTGCAATAACGATTTGCATTGTTAGTAACCGAGGCATTGTTGTGATAGTATAACGTGCCATTCTTGGCTGGGTTCATGGCCCGCATGAAGGAAAATTGTCGAAAAATGTAGTTTTCAAGGAAATATTGACCAAGTACAATTCACTCGGTGTGGTAAGTACTTCAATGCCATCACCTCTGATATGGTGCACACACTGAGGGCCAAGTGAGGTTCCTAAGCCTTGCTCACAGTTCTCATTCGGTTCACGTTTGCCTCTGTTCTGACAAATGCAAACAAAACAAAAATAGTGCCGCTGCGGATAATTGCGTTGGCGCTACGTGGTGGCTAGGAGGGGTTGGAGTTGGCGGCCAGCTTGGGTAACAGAGAAGAGACTGGCGCAACGTGGCTGGGCTCGTATTTTTTTTTTGGGGGGGGGGGGCGGGTTTCCATTCCTCCTGCTGTAATCGGGTGGTGACGAAATTGTACTGTAGTATGGTGGTGAAACATTTTACGCGTAGTGCTGCTTAATTGTAATTAATACGCCATAGTTATTTCCTCGGCCACAGTTGGAATATTTACGACCCATGATTTGGGGGAAGGGGAGAGCGGAGGGCAGAGACGGCCAATAGGCTAAAGAGGATGTGTGTGGGGTGATGCAGGAGTAGAAGGGACTAGCGTAACCTAACGCAGGCAGAATAGACAGAGATCGGGGGAGGGCAGAGAGAGAGGTGGGGGACGGGGCGAGCAGGTTGCCGATAGGGTTAAAAAAGGATTTTGTAGGATTTTGGTGACTTAGACGTAGTAGGGGAAGAGACGAGCCTTGGTCGTCCTGCTTAGTTATAAGGTCGGTAGTTTTCGGGCTTTTGTGACCACACACACGCTTCTGCAGGAACTTTGTTCGGGTTTCCACTAGTCAGTTATAAGGAAGTAACGATGTTTTAAGTTGCCATGTTATTTAACTAACTTCTCACACTGAATCTACGTTGAAAATCGTGGTCGTCTCTGTCTGGTACCGTTGCGAAGTTAAAAAAGCGACGGTCGGACGGACAAAGTCATTGCAATAGTCTTCTCAGCCGGTACGGCTTTACCATAGTTTCCTGTATGTAAAAGGCTTAACGTTAGAAATTCGACGCGTCGTCCAGTTAGCCGCCGATTTTGCCAGCAGTCGCGCTGCTAACACCCCAAAAATGAACTGCTCTAGCATGCGGATTGAACTGTGAAAGGTACTCGTATCACGCGATTTTTTAGCTTAAAACATTGTATTGACACCAAATTATTAAAGTTTAACAACAATGGCTTCATGCTGCGTACCTCTTTGTCAAACTCGACGACAAAATGAAGAATGAAGAATGACAAAATGACAAAATTTCAAACAGAAGAAGAACCAAGGTACATACGTGTGTATTGTACTGTATAATACGCTACGGCGTTTTCTATTCTCATTAAAAATATGTTAAAAGATCATTTGAAGTAGCAGTAAATCATCCGAAGACTTCAAAAATAGGCACTATTACCATAAAATAATGTTCGTTTAGTGCTGCAACACCGATGAATCTAATAATGAAAGGATTACCACGTTTTTGTGCGTCCCCCTAACACTAATCAATGCTATGATTGGGGTAGTTCGTTCTTCGTGATTTCACTTCAGCGCACCGCTTGGACAACGCATCTCGCATGCTACGTGAAACCAAGCGTTAAGCTTTTACCATACAGGAAACTGGCTGTACAGAAAACTAAAAAGTCATTAAAAGGCGACATTTAAAAAACCCATCTTCACCAGAACAAAACAGGCTAGGGCAAACGAGAGATCGGACAGAACCGAAAAAGCAAAGCAAAAATAAAAAAAAAATGATTAAAAGGTGTCCAAGATGGGACCTCGATCAGTGATGCTTACATGGCACGGAACGAAGTATCCTCTGCCTGGATGCTTCTGCCTGTATTTATACTTTTGTGTCCAGCCGTCCCTGGTGTCGAAATTTGCTAATGTTGGGCCTTTTTTAGGAGTGCGATATATTCTAAAAATTTATTGGTGTTTATGCGTGCACACGTGGAGAGTCTACGGAAACATACTCCAAAAACTCCAAAAAAACTCCTAACTCCTAAAAACTCCTAAAGTTCAACATTTGCAGAATTCAACACCAGGGGCGGCTTGACAAAAAAAAGTATAAATGCAGGCAGAAGCATCCACGCAGACGCCATTTCGTTCCGTGCCTGTAAGCAGCACTGATCGAGGTCCCTTTTGGTGTACTATTCACTTCCTGGCTCTGATCGAGGTCCATTCTGGTGTACCTATT